>JAJGOT010000100.1:202500-490000 GCA_022457155.1 Cladopsammia gracilis | reverse complement strand
GGTGACGTCTTCATATATATATATATATATATATATATTTTTTTTTTACAAATTAGTGTGGGAAGGGAGATATGGACAACTAATTGCCTCATAATCTTTGGATCACCAACCTATTCTCGTTCGGAAGGCGATTCACAGCGATTTCTGAAATAAATACATAGACAGTTAAAGTGAGAACAGAAATTTTCACAACAAAGATTATGAGTGAAAAAGTGCCTCAGCCGGGAGTTGAACCCGGGTCTCCAGATGACTGGACAGATGCCTTACCACTAGGCCACTGAGACAACCACACTTACACAAACACAAACAACACATTTGTGGCTTCATAGTGGAAAGCTCTAAGGAGACATTTTTACACAAATTCTGCAATTAGGATCGCGTCACTTTACCCAGTCGTTAAGCGATTCACAGTCCACTCCCCTTGGAAATTAATTTACAAATTAGTGTGGGAGGGGAGATATGGACAACTAATTGCCTCATAATCTTTGGATCACCAACCTATTCTCGTTCGGAAGGCGATTCACAACGATTTCTGAAATAAATACATAGACAGTTAAAGTGAGAACAGAAATTTTCACAACAAAGATTATGAGTGATAAAGTGCCTCAGCCGGAAGTTGAACCCGGGTCTCCTGATGACCGGACAAATGCCTTACCACTAGGCCACTGAGACAACCACACTTACACAAACACAAACAACACATTTGTGGCTTCATAGTGGAAAGCTCTAAGGAGACATTTTTACACAAATTCTGCAATTAGGATCGCGTCACTTTACCTAGTCGTTCAGCGATTCACAGTCCACTCCCCTTGGAAATTAATTTACAAATTAGTGTGGGAAGGGAGATATGGACAACTGATTGCAACATAATCTTTGGATCACCAACCTATTCTCTTTCGGAAGGCAATTCACAGCGATTTCTGAAAAAAATACATAGACAGTTAAAGTGAGAACAGAAATTTTCACAACAAAGATTATGAGTGAAAAAGTGCCTCAGCCGGGAGTTGAACCCGGGTCTCCTGATGACCGGACAGATGCCTTACAACTAGGCCACTGAGACAACCACACTTACACAAACACAAACAACACATTTGTGGCTTCATAGTGGAAAGCTCTAAGGAGACATTTTTACTCAAATTCTGCAATTAGGATCGCGTCACTTTACCCAGTCGTTAAGCGATTCACAGTCCACTCCCCTTGGAAATTAATTTACAAATTAGTGTGGGAGGGGAGATATGGACAACTAATTGCCTCATAATCTTTGGATCACCAACCTATTCTCGTTCGGAAGGCGATTCACAGCGATTTCTGAAATAAATACATAGACAGTTAAAGTGAGAACAGAAATTTTCACAACAAAAATTATGAGTGAAAAAGTGCCTCAGCTGGGAGTTGAACCCGGGTCTCCTGATGACCGGACAAATGCCTTACCACTAGGCCACTGAGACAACCACACTTACACAAACACAAACAACACATTTGTGGCTTCATAGTAGAAAGCTCTAAGGAGACATTTTTACACAAATTCTGCAATTAGGATCGCGTCACTTTACCCAGTCGTTCAGCGATTCACAGTCCACTCCCCTTGGAAATTAATTTACAAATTAGTGTGGGAAGGGAGATATGGACAACTGATTGCCTCATAATCTTTGGATCACCAACCTATTCTCGTTCGGAAGGCGATTCACAGCGATTTCTGAAATAAATACATAGACAGTTAAAGTGAGAACAGAAATTTTCACAACAAAGATTATGAGTGAGATTACGAGAATAGGTTGGTGATCCAAAGATTATGAGGCAATTAGTTGTCCATATCTCCCTTCCCACACTAATTTGTAAAAAAAAATATATATATATATATATATATATGAAGACGTCACCGCTTTCCCTGATTATATATATATATATATATATATATATAATTGCACATTGTATACATAATTGTATGTTACGCTCACTGTTCATACAGTTTGAGCACTCTCTGGATTGGGTGGAGAGCCTCGTAAGAGGTGTTCACTATTGGCATATTGCTTCGCTCACTGCTCGCAGTTTGAGCACTCTCGTGACTCCACAATGCAATCCAACAATGTGTAACCGTACATCCTGTGCCCAAGTTCAGGAGTTGCCATAAAGCCATTATGGTAACAACCGGGAGGGCACATTGTATACATAATTGTATATATATATATATATATATATATATAAATATTTAAAACAGGAAAAAGACTACACTTGTATCCCTACAAGCCTTGTTGTTAATTTTCAAGGGGAGTGGACTGTGAATCGCTGAACGACTGGGTAAAGTGACGCGATCCTAATTGCAGAATTTGTGTAAAAATGTCTCCTTAGAGCTTTCCACTATGAAGCCACAAATGTGTTGTTTGTGTTTGTGTAAGTGTGGTTGTCTCAGTGGCCTAGTGGTAAGGCATCTGTCCGGTCATCAGGAGACCCGGGTTCAACTCCCGGCTGAGGCACTTTTTCACTCATAATCTTTGTTGTGAAAATTTCTGTTCTCACTTTAACTGTCTATATATATATATATATATATATATACAATTATGTTTACAATGTGCCCTCCCGGTTGTTACCATAATGGCTTTATGGCAACTCCTGAACTTGGGCACAGGATGTACGGTTACACATTGTTGGATTGCATTGTGGAGTCACGAGAGTGCTCAAACTGCGAGCAGTGAGCGAAGCAATATGCTAATAGTGAACCTCTTTTACGAGGTTCTCCACCAAATCCAGAGAGTGCTCAAACTGTATGAACAGTGAGCGTAACATATAATTATGTATACAATGTGCCCTCCCGGTTGTTACTATAATGGCTTTATGGCAACTCCTGAACTTGGGCACAGGATGTACGGTTACACATTGTTGGATTGCATTGTGGAGTCACGAGAGTGCTCAAACTGCGAGCAGTGAGCGAAGCAATATGCCAATAGTGAACACCTTTTACGAGGTTCTCCACCCAATCCAGAGAGTGCTCAAACTGTATGAACAGTGAGCGTAACATACAATTATGTATACAATGTGCCCTCCCGGTTGTTACCATAATGGCTTTATGGCAAATCCTGAACTTGGGCACATGATGTACGGTTACACCATTGTTGGATTGCATTGTGGAGTTTTATATATATATATATATAGTGTTGTGACAGGTCTCTCAAACAATACGCCATACATGTCATAGACGCCATACATGTACGGTTACACCATTGTTGGATTGCATTGTGGAGTTTTATATATATATATATATATAGTGTTGTGACAGGTCTCTCAAACAATACGCCATACATGTCATAGACGCCATACATGTCACGTTATAGTTGTGAATAGCCAACGGTTTACGCAAGCCTTAACACACTTGTAACTCCCCTGAAGAAGGCCGTGATGGCCGAAACGTAGGGTCAATAAAGCAAAATCAAGTCAAGACATGGAGTTGGAAGCTTGATAATTACAACTCATTCTATATATATATATATATATATATATATATATATATATATATATATATATATATATATTATAAGTAGTAGTAGTAGTAGTAGTAGTAGTAGTAGTAGTAGTAGTAGTAGTTATACGTAGTCGTTTTAGTAGCAGTAGATATAAAACTGTAAGTTCTTTTCCCGCTTTCTCCATTATCGCCATTATACTGTGGATATTATTATATTTCTTGAACCAGATCTAATGCACTGTAAGTTCTTTTCCCGCTTTCTCCCCTATTCCCATTATATTATGGATATTATTATATTCCTTGAAGCAGATCTGATGCACTCTAAGTTCTTTCCGCGCTTTCTCCCCTATCCCCATTATACCTTGAGATCGTTTTACCACTGAGATGTGACTGAAAATGCAATTCTTGTGATGGTTATATTGGAAAGAGCGGGGAGCTTTACTTGGAGCTTGTTTAAATTGATATTCCCTTCTGTTGCTTTTATCTAGTGTAACAGTTCCATTATTCTTCACATCATTTGATCACTGAGATTTCACTGCTGAAAATTCACATTTTTCTTAAGTGTGAAGGATAAAGCGGACTCAACGGAGCACTCTTTCGGTTCAATTGCAAGAAACACTAACATTGTCTAAGGTGATATTCCATTCATTTAAGTTTTGTCTTAGTGTGATGGATATGACGGATACACCGGGGACAGCTATCCGAAAGCAGTTGTTGTGTTGCAGAAAACAAAATTCCTACCATGCCACTTAGGTTATAGATGTTTCAAAGTGCCCCGAAGGGTTTCGTTGATTCTGTAATCGCTCATTCGCTGCAAAACTATTCACACTGACATGCTTCTTATGCCGGCATATTTGTGTTGTTTCTGCTGCAATATTGTTCTCAGATTCTTTATTACACTCAGTTTTACCAGGTGGAAGTTATCCACATGACATACCAACCGAAAACAACTTATAAAACCCACCATATAGCTTATTAAACAATAAACAACTTTCTCTCCGCGATAATGAAACACCTACAAACTGCTTGGCATTGTTAACTTCTTATGTTGATTACACAAAGAATGCCTATACTTGACTACACTTAGAGCACAAAGAGAAAACAAAATTCTCAAAAACCAGTGGCAATAATACATCTGATTAATACCTCATTGTCCACTGTTTGTGAATTTTCCACACAACTATATTTGCGTTTGGCAAAATTTGACAAAAGACAATGGCATTACATTGATTATGTAATAACTGTAAACGTCCTGGCATTTTTGCGCTATGGCGCTTTTTTTCGCAAATGAAATACCACGTTGAGGAACCGTGACAATCTACCTACCATGCTATAAAAGAGGATTGAAAAACCACTTCGTTCTCATTTCCCTCGATGACAGTCATGGCCACAGCGCCAGCACCAGCACCGCAGCTCAACAACAAGGTATGTTCTAGATTGGATATTTCTTCTTGGTAGCTTAAAAAGATGCTCTTAGTTCTTTTATGATGTTTAACGATTTTGTAAAGTTCTGAATGAAATTGCTAAATAGCTGAAGCCCTCTTTTACCAGTTAATCTAAGTTGCAGTATAGTTTGTGATATGAAAAACCTGAAGATTTATATCCTACAAGATTACTGCGCCAATTTTGGTCACAGTCTGTGCTGATTTGTTCTTGTTTACCTTTTTGACATTTTAGGGAATTAGAAGCGCCCTGCTTAGCAAGGTTTTGCCAGCTGTCCAAGGAACTTGTTCTTTCCTATCAGCAAAATTATCTTACAGCAAACATGAAGGAAGGTCTCGTAAAGATCTGTGGCTAAACATATGCCAGAAGTGAGACGAATGTGACGAAAAGATAAGGAAAATGAAAAGAATAGTATTTTCTTCTCTTCTGTCGCCGCCTTAGAGAGACGAAGTAAAGAGAAAAAGGAAAACGCAGACAACCAAGAACAAGAGGACGACCAAAACGATGAATTACAAGAAAGTACTGGCCAGCAATACGTACTGGATTGCAGTTCAGTCCTCCAACGGCATGCGAGTATCAACGGTGCCGTTGCATTCAGCCTTATTACAAACAAGCATGGAAGTTACAGCTAAAGCCCTACCAGCCCTCAAAAGAGGAAATGAAGAGAACTCGTGCGCACCATTGTGCACCACGCTAAAGGATCACAAAACCCACTTTATACAGACCAAAGTGGACAAGTCTTTTTCCCATGTTCTTCAGCTGCTACAAGATCAACTGGTAGAGGAATCACTTCACGCGAGTGAGCATGTTGTCAGGTTACAAGTTGTTTCTAGTTCGTTTACTGCAAAGCTCCGAAAGACGTTAATACCCTCTCTCGTCAGCTCCGGCCTACAATTTGATGTGTTTGGCATAGAAAAATGTGACTTGCCTTCGGACGGCTCAGAACTCACAAAAGCCCTCGAATATAGAAAGAGCAATGAAGAAACTTGGTTATGGACTGTACAGAGGAGAAGTGTTCAAGAAGGTCAAATCTTCTAAATACACATATCAGCACTGCTGTTCAGTGAAAAAATTCCTTTCCCTGCTGACGATTAAGTCAAGGAAACCATCGTCAAGCATCTGAATAAACTTGTAGAAATTCTCGGGGATAGAGAATGCGAGTTCATGACGCAGATGAGAATCGGCTACGACTTCATTGAAGTAAATGAAGGCTGATGCTTTTCAGTAAGCCAAAGAAAGTTTGTGTTGCACCCCATCCAAGAAAGAAACACTGGCAAAGAAACTCCCAGGACATACATCGAACACGACAGCACTAAAACGCCTGATCCAGGTGACTGAACAGATGTTACAGAATAGCCTCAACCCTCAGGAAATGGCGCACTTTTGCGAATATTACGTTCGACTGCTCAACTGCCGCATTAAACAGCACAAAGAAAAGGTCATGTGCCTCACGCCCATCACTCGGTTGATCCCAGCAAGATACATTGCTATGATAAGTAAGCAGAAGGCGTTCAACAAGAGCTTGGTGGATGAAGACACCCAAATCATTTTCCTGGACGAGGCGCACGCCAAACCGATGGATCCAGTGGACTGGAAAATTTTGACACAAGGAGGGCTCACGGGACGCGACCGCAAGTACAAAACATCAAGTCTGGCAGTCATAAGATGCCATGACGGACATGAATTTCGGCCAGGAGTACAACACCGCCATGGATGTCCGCTTAAGGAAGTTCCACTTTAAAATCCTGACCTCGCTACAAACAGCAGGAGTTTAAGAATTCTTGCAAGCCAATGCTATGGACTGCATTGTCCGGGCGTGTGGTCTCGCGCGCACTCCAGACGATGAGCTACCCCCTCCCATGCAGGGAACTAGCTCCCAGCCAGACGAAGTCGGCGAAGAAGAAAAGGAACGAATTAGAACCCTTCAATTGGACGAAAGTGAGGAAGAGAAAGAAGGCACTGAGCAAGCGGAACCGAACACCGCCTTAGAAGACAGTGATGTGGAGGGAGAGAGCGAAGACTCGGACAGTGATTCCACTCATGTGGGGCGATGGGAGAAGAGCCTACAGAACATTGCACGTCTGCGAGAGAAACATCCATGCCATAGTCTTAAGGAGAGGCAACTTGGCCTACTCGCCGCTGAGTTAAAACGCGCGGTAGATGATAGCAACAGCCAGCAAGAGCGCGCCCGGCTGCGAGTCCTTCAAGAAACAAAGGAGCGCTGGATAGCAATGGGAATGATGGCAGAGAAAACGCACACCTGCTGGAGCCGGTGAGCGGCCCGTACCACCCTAATATCGAGCGTTCCAGAGAAGAGTACTTTGCGAGGAAGAAGGAAGAAGACCAACGGGTGCTGGAAAAAAAAGTGCGCGAGTAATTCGGCAACGAGTGGGTGATGGTGAAGGAAAAGGAACTTCAGGAAAGAGAAGATGTGGTGACAGATAAAGATGTAAAGCGTGCACTCAAGCTGAAATTTTAGAAGGAAGAAGTTCCCGAACTTGCAAAACTGGTGCTGGTGGAGCGGAGGAGAATAGCCCCAGAGATGGGTGTCCCCGTCTCAAGCGCAACGCATAAACAGCGTTTGGTGCCCCCTACCCTAACCTTGCGAAAAGACGGAAGACGAAGACGAGGAGGACCTCTTCGTAACGCCCTCAACGGTGCCCAAAGCGCACGGCCCCTCAATACCCGACGAACTTTTCTACGGATGCACAAGTGCTTCGTGGGTGGGACTTTCTTTTCTGGGGGCGAGCTTTTCTCCTGTTCGGTTTCAACTGAACGTTCAGTTGAAGATGAGCTTGAACTAGAAGCGCGAAACCTCACGTTGACGTCCTCGTCCACCTCTGATCCTTTGGTGCCTTGTAGCTTTTGTAAACACTCATGGGCCTTCACAGCAACTTCGCGCGACCTCTGCTTTTAAAGCTTGCGTTAAAAGCTTATTGTTAGCCCAGTACAAAGTTTAAATCTAGAATTAATACCTAATAAAGGTTGTATGGTCTATGGAAAGCACTAATACGCATGCTCGAAGTCCCTAGAAAAATTCAAGATGGCAGACTTTGAGAAAGCAAGCTGCAAACGCGTGTGCGAACGTTTAAGATTCCATAGCTCTTTCCCGAGCAAAAACAAGCCTTGAAAGTATCCCGGATGGAAATAATGTCTATGCCAGTCTGCCTACGGGCTATGGAAAAGTCGTTAATTTATTATAGTAACCCCCAATTCATTATAGATACTGTGAGTATGAAAGCCTCATAAAAGGGGTGCATACATGCCTCCTCCATATTCAGGAGACTTGAGGTAGTGAATAAGATAGAGGTTTAGGCTATATAGAGGAGGGACGTCAGATGTATTCATACTATAATAACGCAATGCAAGTCACAAATGCCAATTGACCGACCAATCGACCAAGATCAACATTTTCTTAATTAGGGGGAATTAGGTATATACATACTACTATCAACACCACTCCTTTTTAATGTCCGAGAAAGGCTTGCAATAGTGTCATGTGTCTTGTCTGCGCTGCAAATGTTTTTTTCTATGAAGATCTTTTTGACATGATGACTCGATCGCCACCTTAAATTTTCGTAAATATTCCATATCAGTAGACGTGCGCATGCATGCGGGGGCTTTTTTCCGCACAGGCTGAGGCTTCGTGCTAATGGCGGGTGCTAACCGCGCATGACTTCCCCGGTGGAGTGCATTTCTTCATGGGCGCACCGTATTGTAACCTGATTACTTTCTCTTGTAACCATACATGCGCACGTGGAATCACTGCGATCAAGCGCAAACGCATGCGCAGTCAACGCGTCGGCTACAGCAAGAAAAAGGCGATTGCGAAAATGGGCTATTGTTATCAACCCCAACAAAAAGGAGACTCGATGTACCGTCCGTGTGTACGAGCATGCGTGGCGACGTAATCTCAGTAGTGATGCAGATGTAGGGAAGAAGTAGATCCTACAGAATAAAAAAGCGAGGGGAGGGCTGGTCATAGATTTGCCTTATAACAGGGAGTCTCTGGAGACCGGAACACCTTCAATCCGATTACGAACACCCCGGTTAATACAGACACCATGATATAACGGACCAGTTATGAATTATTCCCGCTTAAAACGGACAAAGGACTACTGCACCTGTCCCATCAGCTGTCCTATCAGTTGTCCCACAAGTGATACATTAGTGTTTGTGTTTGCTTTCTTGTGTGCAAAACATGTGCTTTTCTTAACCACGTTCAAATAGAAATTGCCCTTTGCTTTGTATGAAAGCGACCCAAATAGAGTAAAGTTAATATTATAGTTAAGTAGATCAAACAGGTGACTGACTTCTCGTACTTTAGCGTTTCTGATCCCTAACAAAACACGCCCGGATAATGGTCCTGTTCACTCCAGCTGATTTCGCCTCAGGGCGCGCAAAGGATTATTTGGCAAAACGAAACCCAGTCTTCTTAATTATTAACACGCGCGTAGTCGGACAGAACACATACTTTGAGCGCCGCGACCTTTCGCTCTGCGACAAAAATTGCGCTGATTGGTCAATTCAAACCGGAAGTAACTTTACGAAATCAGCCGGTAGTTCCATGCGCCCTTGGATAGGTAACCACGCACTGATAGAGATATTTAATCATTTGTTTTACGGGTCTCTAACAATGCTTGTTAAACGTTGGCCTCGCTTCCAAACAAGGTCTTGGTTACCTTTCAAGATAGCGGGTGGAAATGTGAAGTTCTTGAGAGCACGATTCATGACTCGCAGCCCAACATATCTCAATCTGTCGTTCGCCGAAACTGCTTCTGACACGACACGAGTTTTGGAATAAAGCGGCAGCTCATTCGGATGTTGCAGCGGCAGTAGTTGCATGTGACCCACTGGATTTGGTGGCGGATCTTTCAAGGACTGCCATCAGCGGTGGCCTGCTGGTGCGGGAATTCCTTAGTCACATGCAAGATTTTTCCAGTATGAGGTGAACCATTTGAAGAAAGCGGGTTGGCAATCTGCGTATTTTTTTTCATGTTTTTTTTTATTAGAAACGGCAGAAATACGACTATCATTTTACCAGCGAGAAAATAACAACAAAAAGAATATCGAATATCGGCACGCTGGTGTTTCGGTGGTTTCGATGTCTTGTTTCGGTGGTTCCGGTTGTTCGTTTCAGCCATTTCGGTGGTTCCGGTCGTTCCGGTGGTTTCGTTTCGGCGTTCCTGGTTTAATCAGATGCCTTTATCGACCGCGTTGGGAAACAAACCAGTTGTGAATGAACACTCGACTTTGAATGCCGCTTGTGCGCATTTGCCTAATTATGAATCTTCTAAGATCAAGGCCCAGTTTTTGACAGCTACTGAACAGCGAGAATGCCCTTGTCTGATAGCTGTAGGACTTGGGAACAAACAACAGCCAAACAACAGCCAAACAATAAATGCCCTTGTCTGATAGCTGTAGGACTTGGGAACAAACAACAACCAAACAATGATTGCCCTTGTCTGATAGCTGTAGGCCTCGGGAACAAGCAACAGCCAAACCACAAATGCCCTTGTCTGATAGCTGTAGGACGTAGGACGCAACTGAACACGATATTAATGCTGTCAGTCGAATTTACAATGGATTGCTCAATTTCAGTCATACAAGGGTGGTTTAGGGAGCATTCACAAAAACTCGTTGGGATGGGGACTTATGAGAAATTACTCTGTGTTAAAAAAAATTAGAGCCCTGTTTGTCTGATGTAAAAAATTTCAAGCACCTCCTCCACAGTCCTCTGAAATTTTAGGTACCCCCCTTGAATAGCCATTTTTCTCTCGCCAGTACCAGATTTCATAACAAAAACCGTTTCTTCACCTCTTTTTACATGTCAGTAGAACAGCCATTCATTCTCCATTCTTCTTTTGTTGCCAGTAATACTTCTCCCGGATCTAGTAAATGAAACTTGTTCTGCTTCTGATCCTTCTTCGTCTCCAATTTCATTTAAACCAATATTTTCACCATCCTTACTTTCGTCTTGGTCATCTTCGTCACTCGAGTCCGCTGATTCCTCCGATTGTTGCTCGTCCACTCCTGCTGTACTGTAGTAATGGTGCGTTATAGACTAATTTTGTCTTTCTTTGACAAGTATTTACATTGCAAGTGATGATGGTCTGTATATTTGTCTAGTTCTTTCTCAGTCAGTTTCAGCAAACTCCCTGACTGGATAAGGTCAGCCCAATCATAGTCGTTGTACACTTTTGCATTCCTCTCTTCCTTTTTCTGATTCCGTTTCCTACTTCTCATCTCACTCAACACTTGCAGCTCTTCACAGTGCTTTACAGAGTCTTCCAGTAAATTAACAGCCACACATAACTCCTTACTAAGTTCTGCTAGTTTGGCTTTGTCGGAGCTGTGCAGTTCCCCTTTGGCAAAACGTTTCTTGACTTGTGCTCTAGGGAAGAAGTGATCAATCTCCGGAGGAGAACCATCTTTATTTGTCTTCGAAGTGCTGAAGACGTCCAGGTAGTGTCCTTCCCTTGACTTTTCTGGAAAAGGACAAGGTATACTTTCCATTACAGGTCCTTGCCACTCTGTACTTAGATTCCAGAGGCGACATCCTTCTGCCACTCTGATTTTGACATCAAAGTTGGTGACAGAAACACCTGGTCCTGAATCAGTGTGCTCTACCGACCTAGGCTCTATGACAGGTAGACCTACATCCTCGATTCTCTCAAGTAACATACCACATTTTTTTAGCAACACTGTCATGTTTTTTGGTTTGAGCTGCAGTCACTAAGTAAATCATACATGTTTCGATAGCTTCCTGAATGTCACTCATGAGGGGCATTTTTAAATTCTGTTGGACAACAACGTGAGATCCAATTTAGGTTTGCTCGCAACAGCTACATTTTCAAAGGCTTTCCCGAGTTGACTTTTTAAGTGGTTCAGGCAATCTATTTCATATTGTTTGTATCTGCATTTAGAGTCAGCAGGATCCATCTTTTCAAGATATTCTCTCTCAGACATGTCCTTGTATTGAAAATAAACAGGAGGTCATGGATCAGTCTGAGAAAATTTCTGGTGCTCGATGAGTGACTTTTTCTCGGTGCCAGATACGTCAAATTCTTTTGGGTGTGTGTGAACAAGTAGAACAGTTTCATTTGCCCATGTAGTTCCGGAAGAATCTACAATAGCCTTGGGTTTTGTAAAAACAAAGTGCCGATCACCATTAGAAACCAACGTCTCAGAACTATTGACAATCACTCCTTCTTTGTGAATAATTCAGTGGGTAGATGGGGTCACAAAAGCGTTGTTCTCTGCAAAGTCATATTTGGGTAATATTGTTTATGCAGCAGATAACTTGTTTTATAGATCCATATTATTACAAAGCGTGGGAAACTTCTCTTGATTTTCAGATGGCTTTGGTTAGAGTAGCCAAAAGCTGCACTATCAACATTTATATTTAATTGTGATGTTAATTCATATACGTTAATGCTAATGTTGTCATAAAGGTTCCAGTTTTAATACTTATAGTAAACAATGTTAAACAAATTCAATTTATTAAACACTGTTGATGTTAAAACACACTGGAGTTCGCTATTCAATGGCTAGTTTTGTGTTGAATTTTCTTCGTTTTTCAAGTACCCCCCTTGGCAAGAGTTAAATTTTTCAGAAACCCCCTTTTTGCACCGCAAAATTTTCAGACACCCCCCATTTTCTCACCAGTCCCTCCCCCCAACAAGTTTTTGTGAATGCTCCCTTAACTAGATATAACGATCTTTTTAAACGATGCTTGAATTTTTCATTGATTTATATTCAGCTTCAAGTCATAATTCTTCTCCGTTCCTCCAAACATGGAAAATCTCCATATTTTGCAGGCCTGATTTTTTGTATGATTACAAGGCAAAGTTATCTTAAGAAAAGCGTTCGTTAGCATATAATCTATGTCTGTTAACAGCCTGCATAGTTCTTGTAAATACCCACCAGTAAAGGAGCATGACCATGCACACACAGATTTATTAAAAAACATACGAGCTGCAGTTTAAAGCAGTGTCGATGTGACCCGTTTTTTCAGAGTCCCTTAGAGTGGAGTAAATGAAACCATCCGTCAAGAAGGGATGCACATTTAGTAGGAGAGCTGGATAGTAAAACAAAAAGCTTTTGCTGCAAAGTCAACAACCAAACGAGGCCTTGCATTGAGATGATGTATCAACTGGCCCGCCATTTTAGACATAGGAGAGCGTGGGGACTGGACCGAGTTCCCATTCTTCTTCCGTTTCGTGGGTATGTTTTGTTAGGAGTAAGAAATTCGAGGGTAATTTCATGATGGTACTTTGTTCCTTTGGAGGGATAAGTGATCAGTGCGGTGCCACGTCATGGGCTGCGCACGAAACAGAAATGGTTCCTTTGTTGTCCTGCGAGATAGACATCACTGAATGGTCGAAGGAATAGTACAAGGGATCAGGTGCGTCCGGGGCAAGATGAAGACCTGGTCATATCAAAGCTACAGGTGATTCAAAATATCAGTTAGGGATCATATATCGGGGGTGGAAGCGGAATAATTGGATCTCACTTATTCATTATTCCATTCATTTTTTTCGAGGTTATTCATTATTCATTTTAAAATTGTTCTCGTTATTCATTATTCCGTATTCGAGTTTTTTAGGCAGCTTTCAACTTGCAATTTTTGTGAAATAGAAGATTTTCACTTCAATTAAAATATGATTTAAAACCGTCAGCGTCATATTCAATCTAATTACCGTATTTATTGATTTAACTCCAGACTAGGGTTTATTTAGAACTCAGCCTTATAGACGTGGCATTTATTCTTATATACTGTTCACTGAACTAAAATGTAAACTAAACATCGACACAATGACACCGACTTCTCGACTTCGTCTCCTATTAAAAACTTAGATACAAAAAAGTTATTGCGAATGCTGTACTGAGTGGTTTGTTGAACTGTTCGGTATACGCTCCGTCGTTTCTTCAAAACTAGACCTGATATACCCGGTGTTTATTTCAACCCGGCTTTATTCTTGATTTATTATTCCTGGCACGGGAACGAGAATATGCGGTAACTTTCATTTGGGTTTGGTCAGTTTTTCATAATGATTAAAAATGTCGACAAAAAAACTTGCTTAGCAGATAAATCGAAGCTAATAGTATTTATTTCTCAATAAATTCAAACAATATTACGAGAATCAATATTCCAGCATATACAGTCAACTCTCTCTTAACGACCTCTCTCTTAAGCAACCACTTCCCGTAAGCGACCACTTTGTAAAGTAACTATTTACACGAATACAATCAACTTGAACTACCACTCTCTTAAGCGACCACTTTTTCTTTCACTAAGGGTGGTTGCTTAAGAGAGAGTTGACTGTATATTAGCCTACATAACAGGCGTTATTGGGGGCGCTCAAGCGGGTTTTGGGACGAGAGCACGTAGCGCGAGTGCGTGTCTCGCGCTTCGCGCTCGTGTCTCGCGAACTAACTGTCATACCAAAAAATTGCCCCCTGAAAGGAAACATTTGCTCCGGGCGTGCGCGTTGCTAAAATGAACTTATAATAGATATGAACTGTGTAGCGCCAATCGTTTGAAATGAATATGTTTAATAAAAAATGTTATAAAAGCGCTTTTGAAACTAAAAATGAACTATTGCCCATGCGCAGTTGAGCTCGAACGGCCTGGGCGCTAGTCCGCTCAAGTCACCAATAGAAGCCAAAATGCGCTCAGTCGAAGCATATTGCACTGAAAAAAACAGCAAAATGATGGGATTTTTTTCGTTCCAACTAAATCATATTTGCCACCTAAATGTTCACTAGATCCCATTCTCTTTTAAACCGAGTGTGGATGTTGACGTTACGCTTATTAAAATGAGTTATACCGCTGAAAGCGATTACCGCGCGGTTGAACTCCATACAAACCTTTAAGAGACGTTGGTCACTTCACGTTCAAAATGACGGGACTTATTTTTTAAGTTATTAAAATATTTTAACGTTTGCAGATAGAATAACAACCAAATTACTGGAATCCGAGTGTGGATTTCCGAAAAGTAATTGATAAATGGGCGAAATTTTGATTTTCCCTCCAAAAAATGGCGTTTTCGCAGTTAAGGATCAAATTGGGGGTCTGGGGACGAGTTAAAAAATTAATTTGAGGCAAATGTCATCCAATTTTTTGCCATGATTCGTTTATTTGACACATACCTTTTTCTATATAGTCATATTTACTTTGCGCAAATTATTGGTAGATAACTAAGCACCACATTATTTGATATTCTTATTTACAATGGTACGTGCCGATATGGAGAGTTTGGATAAAGTCTGCTCACTGCTTCGAGGGCAGCAAAATTAATAGTGCCAGAGACTTCGAAGAAAAAACCTGTGATATTAAGTTATCTCTGGACCTAATTTTGTAATAAGCATCTATTTTACTGCAAATCAACAGACACGTCACAATACTTTTTTTTTCTTTTCTCCAAAACAACTATGCTTCAGTCGAACAAAAATATCTCTCTTCCTTCTCATCCCTAAAATCGACTAATAGGATCCCACAAATTATGTCTTAATAAATCATGATTAACTTTATCTAAAGTTATTTGAATAGAATTAAATACTGCCATTCCTATTCACAAGCTTTACGCCAGGGAACAATTTTACAGCATAAAGTTCCAAGGAGACGTCGGGGCTGGAAATGTAACAATATGGGGGGTGTGTTAACCAATTACCATCGAGATATTGTTCCCAGTACAAGTCAAAAGCAATTGTTTTTTGCATTGTAAAAATTGTAACGTAGATCAGCCATAAGATTACAAATCCCCGCACAAAGTGTTAAATGAAATCTATTTAATACAAATGAATTCTTTGGAGCAGAGGAAAACGATTTGTTCGACTGAGTTTGGTTTCGTTTCGTTTCTCAAAATACCGTAAGTCTTTTTGCACATTGAATCTACTTCGCAGACGGTCACGTAATACCATGTATGCTAGCCCGGTCGACAATTGCCTAAACAGAGAACTATAATAAATCAACATTTAAACACTTAAAATTGACCGACCTTTCCGATCTTTTCGACCGTTTTGAGCTATACGCTGTGACCTTTCAGGCGACCAGGATTGGGAATGTGACCTGGAAATAATGCATTTGATAACGCATGAACTGTAGTGAACAACAGATAATTAAACATGAATCGAATGTCAGTTACGATATCAAACTTGAATTCAACGTACCGTCTGTCGCGATCTCTCTTCTTTTTTTTCCCATTTGTGAATTACTGTTCGATTACCATGTAACACTCTTTGACACACTAAAAACACTCCGAGACGTTACTGAGGCAGACAGAATCTGCTCACAATCGGTCACAAAGAGACGAACCAGACAGTGATGACATAAACACAATGGACATAAAAAGCACGTACCAATCAGGAAAAAGTTACGAAATCGGCTACGGAAGGACTAGAATCTGAGACTGGAAGGCACTGAAAGGTCACTAAAACCATCAAAGACAGCAAAGATTTGATTTTGACAAAGATTGCAAGTTTCGAGCGCGTGATCTCTATCGCTTCTTTACACGATTCTTTCTTTGTATAATTCATTATTCCCGATTAAACCCTGGTTATTCATTATTCATTTTCTTTTTAAGCCGTTATTCCTTATTCATTTTCTTTTTTGAGCCGTTATTCATTATTCATTATTCCGCTTCCACCCGATCGTATACGCGCACAAATGGTGATAAGAATAACTTGAAGGCTGTTTTTCGTCTGCTCGCTGTTTGTTTACATTCAGCTTTATCTGTGCATACGCATATCATGCAATCATTACTTTTAAGTAATTAAAAAACCGAACCAAATATTTTCTTTAACCAAGAATGTTATCCGTGAAACCAGACATTTTCTCGCTTAAAATGTCAATTTCCTCGAAAAGCTTTGATGCAGCATGTTTGCAAAGATGTTTCTTCGACGAAACCAGCAAGTCGTTTGTGCGCGTATATGATCCCTAACTGATATTTTGAATCACCTGTAGCTTTGGTATGACCAGGTCTTCCTCTTGCCCCGGACGCACCTGACCCCCTTCAGTCATGTCTATCTCGCAGGACAACAAAGGAACCATTATTCCTGTTTCGTGCGCAGCCCATGACGCGGCACCGCACTGATCACTTATCCCTCCAAAGGAACAAAAAACCATCGTGAAATTACCGTCGAATTCTTACACCTGACAAAACATACCCGCGAAACGGACCAGTTGATACATCATCTCAATGCAAGGCCTTGTTTGGTTATTGAATTTGCAACAAAGGCTTTTTGTTTTACTATCCAGCTCTCCTAACTGTGCATTCCTTCTTGACGGATGGTTTCATTTACTCCACTCTGAAGGACTCTGAAATAACGGGTCACATCGACACTGCTTTAAACTGCAGCTCATATGTTTGTAATATATCTATGTGTGCATGGTCATGCTCCTTTACCGGTGGGTATTTACAAGAACTATGCAGGTTGTTAACAGACATAGATTATATGCTAACGAACGTTTTTCTTAAGCTAACTTTATCTTGTAGTCATATAAAAAAATCCGGCCTGACAAAATATGAGATTTTCCATGCTTGGAGCAACGTGCTGTTTGATGGGTACTAAGTATTGAAAGAAAACATTAACTCTAGCTTTGCCAAATCAGGGTGTTTGTTGTGCTTATCAAAGGCCTTTTAAGAGCAATTGTAATGTAAGAATCACAGTATTTCTGAACAATGAAACTGATTTGGCTTTAACAATTCATTTCCACTCATCAAATACAGAATAAGGGCTTCATGTTGATGGCATGAATTCTGCTCAAAATTCCTTTTTGAATGGCCTTAGAGGGGCATGGAGTTTTTGTGGCAAAAATTCAACAAACCTTGATAAGCCAAATTTTTCTCAACTGATTTTGATAATTGGGTCTCTAAAGTAAATAATGGTATAACTACGGAAGTTATGCAAGAAGGCAGGTAGATACACTGATTGTTTAAAAAATTGCAATTTTGGGTTATAATTTTGACATCAATTTTGGTCAAACTCTAGCCCCAGGCTCATCTCTTTCCAATAACTTGAGAACAAAGTTACATGCACGAAATCAAAGCTCTGTTATAGTAGAGTAAAGTAAAGTCGCACACGAGCCAGATGGCCCACACGGAGGGAGCTTAACCCGGTTTCTGTAGCATGAAGCGACTAGGAATATTGCTACTCCCCCCTGGATGGGATGCTAGTCCATCGAAGGGTTACCCCCAGCATTTTGTCGCCGGTACCCATTTATACACCTGGGTGGAGAAAGACAGTGTGGAGTAAAGTTTCTTGTCTAAGGAAACAACACGACGACAGAGACCAGGCTTCGAACCACCGACCTTCAGGTTGAAAGTCCGACGCGCTTACCACTAGACCACCGTGTCTCCTGTTATAGTAGAGTTCATGGTCAAATTCATTTGGCAGCACAATTTACCAATTGGGTCTTATGGCACTTTCAAAATGTCCCCTGAAAGGCTGAATTTTTGGTGCTCAAACGGCAAAAAATGAGAACCCCCTCCCCCCTGAAACTCCAAAACTAAAAGTCAAAGAAGTGAGCCAAATTGGCTTTTGAAATATCTCATGGCAAACAACTTTTGTGCCAAGTTTCAGCCAAATCGGTTTACAACAACTTTTGGCCCCTGGAACACTTTCTCAGACAATGACACTCAAACGTCCTTATTCTCTATTGTTCTAATCCGGAAAGATTATTCATTCGCCGTTACACAGTAAGTAAAAACGAAATGTGTGAAATGCAAATGAAATCACTAGACTAGCTTTTTACCCGATTAACATCAATGTGGTATTTAGCTATTTCTGTCCTTTTTTCGTATTGTTTTTCTTTTCTTTCCTTTGATCCGAAGGATACTGTCTTCATGAAACATTATGCGAAAAAGGGAAAATCAGTCTAATATTCGCCACATGCACGACCCCCAAAATATATCAATTTGTACAATGCAACTAGTGATGTAAACGTTTGTCAAAAAACCTTAGCGTTACACATCGCAACCGATGTCTATCCACAGGAAGCCCTGGTATACCCATCTTTCAGGGGCAGCTCCATCAAGTAGAGCACCTCGACTGGTATGGTAAGAAGGTAAATTTAGGAAACGAGAAAAAAAGCATCCAATATGAATAATGAATATGGAAAGCAAGACTGGGGAGAGGAGTTAAAAATCGTTGCTCGCAAAAGGATATTGCCACTAATTAATATATTTTAGAACATAAACGAGGAAAATTAAATGGTGCTGAAATAAATTTCTGAACAGTCATGATTTTTACTTGCAAAGTGTTTCAATTTAATTGCCTTATCCGCACCCCCACCGCAACTGATGTTTTCTTTGTCTCTTAATTTGTTGCATTTTCTTTAATTTAAAATTTGACTCAATGGGACTAATGTTTGGCTAATCCATTGTTGGTGTTACAAACTAAGTAAACCTAAGTATTTTTTTGGCAGTAGCAGTGGTTGATAACGAGAGAATATCTGAAAATTGAAGAACTTACTAAGTTTAATACAGTAATCGCCAATTGTCGAGAAGAAAAATAAATGCTGTTTAAATAATGCAGTTGACAAAAAAGTAAACACTACCTGGTTATGCTAATTACCTAGTGCCTTTGTTTACTTGAAGGCGGCGCTGAAGTGCATGTTTTGGTACATCAAAGATTCGAGTTCTGTTCCAGGTATTACACAATCAAAGGGCTCTTAAAACCATCTCGTTAACGCGAGAGAACGTAAGGTTAATAAAAAACAACAAGAATTGGAAAAGTTGGGTGCCTTTGATAGGTAAATGTAGTAAAGACGTGATAGGTAATATGTGTAAAGCTGCTAAATGGTCTATTGAAGTTGAAAGATTGAAAATACCTGTAGTTCTTACCGTAGAGTTAGACATTGCAGTCATAGAGGACTTAAGGGCTCTTTTAGGAGCCACCAAATCAATAAAAGCCATGAAAAACAAAAGAATCACGAGTGTGAATGTAAATAATTTTCATGTTAATCTAGCGTATTTGTTCAAAATAGTCTTCATTTTACTGAGGGGAAACTTCAACTTGATTATATTAAGCGAACGAGGAGGCGAATTTGGTTGCTACGGGGGAAATTTGTGAGGAGGGATATTGGCAAAACGTCTTATATTCGCTCTATCTTGACTAGAGAGCCCTTTTACTTAGTTAAAGTGCACCTACATGTGACCCCCAATTTTTTTTTTAATCAACTCGAAGTACGTTGAAAAGTCGAATAGTGAAATATGTCTTGTTTTTAACCAGAATATAACCATAGTGTAACCATAGTGTAACCAGCAACTCGACCGAGGCATAGCCCCACCGGGCGTATTCCAATTCACGTCTTACAAAGCACTTGTATTGAAGACTAACCGAACGCACAACTTGAATTACATCATAACAAAACAAGCCTTGTTAGAAAACATAGACAAACATTTCAGAAGTCCTATTGGATGAGACTAAAACCAAGCTTTGCAACATTAATTACTTTCAAAGTAACGCAGGTACTAACCACTCAACAAAAGGACTTTTGCAGGTTCTTACACTTTACAGCTACGACAGGTGTTATGGTTAGCGTACTGGAAAACTAAGAGAAAATAATTGCACGCTGCATCTTTAAGGTGGTCAGACACGAGGGGTCATGTAGCAGGGACATGTCGCGGAGACATGTAGCAGCAACACAAATTTGTGTAGTACACACTGAGGGACATGTAGCAGGGAGTGTAGCGGGGACATGTAGCAGGGAAAAAATCATAGCGCTTGCACACCACATGAAAATGTTGTGGAGACTTGTCTCAGAACATGTTGCAGCGACACTTCCCTTCGTGTGAACTGATACTTGTCCCCGCGACGTGTCCCATGAAGTTCAACAAGTTGAACTCGATCCGTGAGACATGTCGCAGGGAAAAAATGTCCCCAAAATTGGTGTTGCACAATTATGATAGTATCAGTTAACACGAAGGGAAGTGTCGCTGCAACATGTCCCTGAGACAAGTCCCCGCGACATTTTCATGTGGTGTGCAAGCGCTATAATTTGTTCCCTGCTACATGTCCCCGCTACACTCCCTGCTACATGTCCTTCAGTGTGTACTACACAAATTTTTGCCGCTACTACACGTCGCTGCGACATGTCCCTGCTACATGACCCCTCGTGTCTAACCACCTTTATATTTTTACACGAAAAAGCGAGTGAAACTAAATGACAATAATTCCTGTTATCACATTCCTCCAACCTTAGCTCGAAAACCCTCCTGGGTCGAGCAATTAAAATGCAAAACTAAGAAAGAAAATAGCCATCGACCTGAATTTCTGTGTTTACACGTGATGATAAAAGCAATATAATTGTCTTGTTTTTAAACCTACTCATCACGATTAAAATCTTAAAGTAACCTTAAAACGACCTATTTATTTCCTGGCACAAAAATACGGACACTCTATAGTCCTCAAACATTAAACTTGGGGCGCTCTTGACCCTCAATAAACTTATGTAACGGGATCTCGTTACGACGAACTCTTCGCTATCTGAAACATGGGCAACAGACCGGAATCTCTCAACAATCCTTAAACTTTCATCATTGGCGCTCCTGGCCTTAATATAATTCGATTGAAACACTTGGAATCTGAATGCCATAGAGAATTACGCTAAGGTTAAATCTAAAGCTAAAATCTCAACTTGTCATTGATAAAGACGAAACTGCTCACATGTTAGTTAATGTTCAAATTAGGTTCACGCAATAGAGAATAGTCTCTCACTCCATCTGCTCTTGTTTCAGGGATGTTATCATTCATTAATTTTTCCAATGGTCTGTTGGATTTTCCACACATATGCTCTTCTTGATTTCATTCCTTTGCTTTCTTTGTAACGTCATATTCTGGGATCTCATATTAGTATCACAAATCCGGTTATTTTGAAGTTTTGACTGTCCAGTAATAACATGTAGTATCTTTTCTTTTTTACTGAGGGAGTCTTGACTGGTAAGGCTGCAGATCACCTGCTATGAAGGCATTCTCAGTGAAATGTTCTCTACCTTACTTTTTCTTTTTTCTGTTTATTTGTTGTTGCGTAGTTCACAAAGTCAGTCTTCCTTTTGCTGTCTTTTTCTAATTATTTTTCTATTACAAAAATCGTCAGGATCACTAATATCCTGTACTTCCAATCCAATGCGAGCACATTTACACTAACAATGGGCTCTCTGAAAACTGTATTCTATTTGGTTTCTGGGACTGGTGCTCTCTGTTTTACTTAAATCGACGCTAATATCTATTGGGTCCAATTTTGTCTTGTTTACTGTACCACCGTCTTTTATCTGGGCAGGCTTCTGACTCGTTGAAACTGTGTTCTGCCCTGGGGAAATGTTCGCGTCTAAACTCTGGGGCTATCTCACTCAGTTCACTGAAGGGCAAATCGCACCCTGCACTTGCGTCTGCCCTGGCTCTCGGGGTGCTTGTTTTCAATTGTTTCTGGCTTCTCAAATTGTACGGCTTTTTAGCGCTTCTGAGAAACTTCCTCATGAATCTAAACTTCTAAAATTTTTCACTTATTTGGGCGTATTCTTATCACACGCCCAAGGGGTTACATTCCGCTTCGATGCTGCTCTAGAATGTCTGATAATACCGCTGCAACTACCACTCTTCTCGACCACTGTGAAGACAAGTTATGTGCTGCACTACTGTGAAGATAGGTTTTCTGGCACTAAAGGAACTCTCTATGACTCTGGGACGGCTCTTCAACCCGGGGGAACACTCGCTGGCTTCGGGAAGTCCGGGATCTGTTACAGTAGAAGATATCGGCGAGACAAATACAACAGACAGCACTTGGGTCCAACTGTAGACTTTACTTTGTAGAACATAACGAGAATATAACCATAGTGTAACCATAGTGTAACCGGCAACTCGACCGAGGCATAGTCCCATCGGGCGAATTCCGATTCACATCTTACAAAACACTTGTATTGAAGACTAACCGAACGCACAACTTGAATTACATCATGACAAAACAAGCCTTGTTAGAAAACATAGACAAAACTTTTCAGAAGTCCTATTGGATGAGACTAAAACCAAGCTTTGCAACATTAATTACTTTCAAAGTAACGCAGGTACTAACTACTTAACGAAAGGACTTTTGCAGGTTCTTACACTTTACAGCTACGACAGGTGTTATGGTTAGCGTACTGGAAAACTAAGAGAAAATAATTGCACACTGGATCTTTATATTTTTACACGAAAAAGCGAGTGAAACTAAATGACAATACTTCCTGTTATCACATTCCTCCAACCTTAGCTCGAAAACCCACCTGGGTCGAGCAATTAAAATGCAAAACTAAGAAAGCAAATAGCCATCGACCTGAATTTCTGTGTTTACACGTAATGATAAAAGCAATATAATTGTCTTGTTTTCAAACATAGTCATCGCGATTAAAATCTTAAAGTAACCTAAAAACGTCCTATTTATTTCCTGGCACAAAAATACGGACACTCTATAGTCCTCAAACTTTAAACTTGGGGCGCTCTTGACCCTCAATAAGCTTATGTAACGGGATCTCGTTACGACGGAACTCTTCGCTATCTGAAAAATGGGCAACGGACCGGAATCTCTCAACGATCCTTAAACTTTCAACATTGGCGCTCCTGGCCTTAATATAATTCGATTGAAACACTTGGAATCTGAATGCCATAGAGAATTACGCTAAGGTTAAATCTAAAGCTAAAATCTCAACTTGTCATTGATAAAGACAAAACTGCTCACATGTTAGTTAATGTTCAAATTAGGTTCACGCAATAGAGAATAGTCTCTCACTCCATCTGCTCTTGTTTTAGGGATGTTATCATTCATTAATCTTTCCAATGGTCTGTTGGATTTTCCACACATATGCTCTTCTTGATTTCATTCCTTTGCTTTCTTTGTAACGTCATATTCTGGGATCTCATATTAGTATCACAAATCCGGTTATTTTGAAGTCTTGACTGTCTAGTAATAACATGTAGCATCTTTTTTTTTCACTGAGTCTTGACTGGTAAGGCTGCAGATCACCTGCTATGAAGGCATTCTCAGTGAAATGTTCTCTACCTTACTTTTTCTTTTTTCTGTTTATTTGTTGTTGCGTAGTTCACAAAGTCAGTCTTCCTTTTGCTGTCTTTTTCTAATTATTTTTCTGTCACAAAAATCGTCAGGATCACTAATATCCTGAACTTCCAATCCAATGCGAGCACATTTACGCTAACAATGGGCTCTCTGAAAACTGTATTCTATTTGGTTTCTGGGACTGGTGCTCTCTGTTTTACTTAAATCGACGCTAATATCTATTGGGTCCAATTTTGTCTTGTTTACTGTACCACCGTCTTTTATCTGGGCAGGCTTCTGACTCGTTGAAACTGTGTTCTGCCCTGGGGAAATGTTCGCGTCTAAACTCTGGGGCTATCTCACTCAGTTCACTGAAGGGCAAATCGCACCCTACACTTGCGTCTGCCCTGGCTCTCGGGGTGCTTGTTTTCAATTGTTTCTGGCTTCTCAAATTGTACGGCTTTTTAGCGCTTCTGAGAAACTCCTTCATGAATCTAAACCTCTAAAATTTTTCACTTATTTGGGCGTCTTCTTATCACACGCCCAAGGGGTTACATTCCGGTTCGATGCTGCTCTAGAATGTCTGATAATACCGCTGCAACTACCACTCTTCTCAACCACTGTGAAGACAAGTTATGTTCTGCAGTACTGTGAAGATAGGTTTTCTGGCACTAAAGGATAACTCTCTATGACTCTGGGACGGCTCTTTAACCCGGGGGAACACTCGCTGGCTTCGGGAAGTCCGGGATCTGTTACAGTAGAAGATATCGGCGAGACAAATACAACAGACAGCACTTGGGTCCAACTGTAGACTTTACTTTGTAGAACATAACGAGAATATAACCATAGTGTAACCATAGTGTAACCGGCAACTCGACCGAGGCATAGTCCCATCGGGCGAATTCCGATTCACATCTTACAAAGCACTTGTATTGAAGACTAACCGAACGCACAACTTGAATTACATCATGACAAAACAAGCCTTGTTAGAAAACAGACAAAACTTTTCAGAAGTCCTATTGGATGAGACTAAAACCAAGCTTTGCAACATTAATTACTTTCAAAATAACGCAGGTACTAACTACTTAACGAAAGGACTTTTGCAGGTTTTTACACTTTACAGCTACAACAGGTGTTATGGTTAGCGTACTGGAAAACTAAGAGAAAATAATTACACGCTGGATTTTTATAATTTTACACGGCAAAGCGAGTGAAACTAAATAACAATAATTCCTGTTATCACATTGTGATGGATCGCGGCACGTACCCCATGGGAAACTCTTATTTTTTTTCAGCAACACTATTAAATAAATCAAAATCCGGTTTATTTTATTGAAAACCTTAAACGTTTCAAAAACAAAGTCCGTAGCGTTAGAATTCTTAATTTTTGGACCTATGAGCTGGGTAAATTAAACGCAATCCTTTTCATTGGTCAAAAACGTGTTCAAAGGAGGTATTAATAAGCACTGAAAATCTATCATTTTTTTTTTTCTATCAGTGCACCTTTTTCATAAAAATAAAACCTATTGTATACGTGAAACATCCCTTTACAAAATATAAGTGGATTTTTCAACAAATAGCTGCTTTTAATAACCTCAAATAAATCATATCGCTTGGAAGTGCACCTTCGTCGAGCGTGGTGAAATTTTTTGGGGGGTACTTCTCAGCACCTCAACATTTCCTGACGTGGTGAACAAAAAAATGTGTTAAAAGAGAACTTGACCAAACTGGATGCTGATTTTTGGTTTTACGGTAGCTAATACATCACATAATATCCCCTGAAATTTTTTGTTCATCTACCCGTTAGAAAAGTGCTGTTTTTATATTCACGAAAGAGGTCCACGAACTTTCGGGACACCCTGAAGTGGCGGAAAGACCGGCATGGCGCATGTTTATTGCAGACGTCTGCGGCACGACAGACAGTGATAGGAGGAATGAAAGTAGGAAGAATTAAGAGAACCATGCGACGTTTTGCTATGTCTTTAATTCAATGCTAACGATTAATAAAGTAAGTTATAGTCAAGTGAGGCCTTTAAGCTACTGTATCCAAGCCCGAAAAAGCCTGAAAAAAAATAAATAAAATAAGGGCTTTTCAACGGGTATCGAACCCGTGACCTTCACGTTACCGGTGCGATGCTCTACTAACTGAGCTATCAAAGCAACATGTTGGGAGCAGGTCAAATGTGAGTTCATGTGGAACTAAACGAGGACGAAGTAGACTTGGCTCTTGTCTAGGTTCAGTAATCATTTGTTGTCGTCCTTCAGTAGCATCGTAAATAAAGTAAGTTGTTGTCAATGTAAATGTTGTAAATGTAAATGTTGTTTTCAAAGCTTTAAAGATCTGTTTAAGGGCCAATTTCGCTATTTCGTTCTTAAGCTCGCCGTCATTCCTGCGCTTAAATTTCAATTAAATCGAATGCAAAGTTGGTATCAAGCTAAAAATAGCCTGCACGGATAAATCACTCAGTAGCGCTGTATTCACGGGCCACCAAAAATAATTTCAGAATAAGTAAAAGACAGATTCACTGAGCTATAATGTAGTGTTGTTGTTTTGTTGCCGAAAACGTATGTACCAGACTGCATTTTACTAATTCGAAGTTTGCTTAAATTTGCCTTCTTGTTTACATGGTGAAGATAGATGTTTTGAACAAGACCAAATGATTTTTAAACTTAACATTTCCGACAAAATTTTATTGCAAAAAAAGCTAAAAAGATGTTTTATTCACTGTGTAAAAGGCATTGTAGAACACCGAATGTTACGATAACAGGAGCGTGTTGAAAATGGTCCAAAATGGTCAAAATTCAATGGTCCATGAAAGCACCGCGGACTCAAAAGGTTAATTTTCGACTTATCGAAATTTTTAAAAAAAAGTAAAATGAAATCGAACCTTTTAAATCCATTTTCAAAAATAGGTCACTAAATTGGTTCTTTTGGTAAAATAAAAAGAAATTCGAAATTTTGCCCCTGTCGTCGGATTCTCGATATTTACAGACATCCGCTCTTAAGAGCAGGAAAATTATAGGATATTGATAAAAATATATTGCATAATCATCTTTTTACTTTAAATCTAGACAGACAACGCTATTACATTCTTTTTTTTTTGTATTTCGATTGCGGCGAGTGACGAGCGCCCATAGGTCGGCAGCAATTTTATGACATACTTGGCAATTGACACAAATTCATATTTTTTCCCCGGAATTCTATCTTATTCTCACCAATTTTAAAGCACATCTTAAACCAGCATATATTCTTTCATTATTTACAGGTGTTGATCTTGGGATTTTGTCCCAAAATATCTAAAATGAGCAACTAATTGTGGAGTGGTGGGAGATTGATAGATTAATTGTGATGGATCGCCAAGTCCTGCTAATGGCACGTACCCCATGGGAAACTCTTAATTTGTTTCAGCAACACTATTAAATAAATCGAAATCCGGTTTATTTTATTGAAAACCTTAAACTCTTCAAAAGCAAAGTCCAAAGCGTTAGAATTATTAATTTTTGGACCTATGAGCTGGATAAATTGAACGCAATCCTTTTCATTGGTCAAAAACGTGTTCAAAGGAGGAGTTAATAAGCATTGAAAATCTATCAGTTTTTTTTTTCAATCATCGCACCTTTTTCATAACAATAAAACCTATTCTACGCGAGACATCCCTTTACAAAATATAAGTGGATTGTTCAACACATAGCTACTTTTAGTAAGCTCAAATAAATCATATCGCTTGGAAGTGCACCTTCGTCGAGCGTGGTGGGTACTTCTCAGCATCTCAACATTTCCTGACGTGGTGTACAACAAAATGTGTTAAAAGAGAACTTGACCAACCTGGATCCTGAGTTTTGGTTTTACGGTAGCTAATACATCACATAATCTCCCCTGAAATTTTTTGAAAGAGGTCCACGAACTTTCGGAACACCCTGAAGTTGCGGAAAGACCGACATGGCGCACGTTTATTGCATACGTCTGCGGCACGACAGACAGTGATAGGAGGAATGAAAATAATAAGAAGAGAGCCATGCGACGTTTTGCTATGTCTTTATTTCAATACTAATGATTAATAAAGTAAGTTATAGTCAAGTGAGACCTTTAAGCTACTGTATCCAAGCCCGAAAAAGCGTGAAAAAAAATCAGGGCTTTTCAACGGGAATCGAACCCGTCACCTTCGCGTTATCGGTGCGATGCTCTACCAACTGAGCTATCGAAGCCACATGGTGGGAGCGGGTCAAATGTTAGTTCATGTGGAACTACACGAGGACGAAGTAGACTTGGCCCTAGTCTAGGTTCAGTAATCATTTGTTGTCGTCCTTCAGTAGCATCGTAAATAAATTAAGTTATAGTGAAGTGAGGCCTTTAAGCTACTTACGATGCTACTGAAGGACGACAACAAATGATTACTAATGATCAATAGTAATCAGCAACGGAAAATGACAAATGAAAGAACAAAGGTTACCATGGTAACACTATTTTATAATATACCCACAAGATGTCTTGCGGGACCTTGCGGGTCGTTTGATCACGGCCATTGCTTAACAATGGCATTAATGATTTATATACCCCGCTCCAATAAAGCAAATGAATGTCACAAAGTTGCAATGAGTTAATCGTCAGCCATTAACAATTCATCGGACGAAGTGGTAAACCGTTAGACGATGTCAAATTTCTCCACTCTGAAAATGACTGCCAAGTGGTATACAGTCCTTTTCGCCTTCGCTGTCCTTCTTGGCGGTGGCCTTACCAGCAAAAAACACAAACACAAACACAAAAGTGACGTGGGGACAGTGCGGACAGTGGAAAACACAGTTCCAGATGAATATATCCTTACTGGTTCCGTGATGGATGACGAGGCAGCCCTGATCGCATTGAAACGAGAAGTTATCATGACTTACGAACTTAACTTACCAAAATACCTGGACGAGATGCATTTCGCACACCCGTTACAACACGCATCAAATGACTTCACTGAACAAGATTTTGCCGTCGTAAGCTCGCTGGCAACACTGGACGCATCCATTGCCCTTGGTGAAGGAATCAGGAATCTCAAAGTCATTTCTGCTGATACAGCTGCTGGTTTTCAGGGTCGCCCAGACGCAACAAACGACCGATTACATAATCGAGTTCAAAGGTTAAACGCCTTCCGTAACCTTATGTGGTTGCTGAAAGAGAAGCTGAAGACTGGAGTCGTGCAGGTTGATGCCCCGCTCATGGACAAGCTGAGAGAGGCACAGACGTGGCTGTCAACCCAAACAGGTGGCCACCTCGGACAAGCGATGACATCAGCTTTAGACGGATCGGGCCTGATGGCGAGATTGGAAACCAAATGGGGCGCCTCTTCGATAAAATTTAGAAGCTTTCAAGCTGCCGCTGCCAATGGGCTAGATTTTGCAATCAATGGCTATAACACAGTTGTCAACTCCATTGCTTTAAACCAACAAGTGACGGACGCCAACATCTTGGCCTTAAGCAGCTCATTGGGTGCCATGGCTGGTGATGTTGCCATGGGGGTTACTCAGGTCATATTAAGCTCTAGTGCCAAAGTTGCTTCTGCCGCGGGTCCTATCGGGTATGGAATCGCCGCAACTCTTTACATTGCTTCTTACGCAACTGGCGTTGCGTCGGGGATTGTCAGTCAAGAGGACTTACAACCCAAAGACTATGTCAAAGCATTTTTGGGACCTCTCATTCCCTCACCAGACTTTGCTGCAATGGTGGATATGGTGGATGCCATAACTCGAGGAGATATCTTGACGGCATACAGCATATATATGACGCGGTCCGTCCCCGCTGCATTAGTCATGGGTGGCATTGCGTTAGGTGATAAGATTACAGGCTCGAATAATCTTGAAGGTCATCTTAACAAGCTCAGCATATTTTTAATGTTGGCCAGATTGAACCAGTACCAAGAGCAAGAGGATAATTTCAAAGAAGAGATAAAGGATAACGTCCAAGACTTTGTGAGGAATATCAAACCGAAGAAATTTCTATTCGCGTTTCCGTCTTTTAATGATGGAACTAAATACACCACATCAGGATGGTCAAACGCCGGTAATCTGAAAAGAGACTTTGGGATTACCTCCGACCTTACCAACAAGGTCATTTTCATGGCAACCTACGCGCAAAGTTTCAAGAGGCCTGCAGCATTCCCTGAGTCAATGGAATACGATCAAAAGACCTTCGTGCCTCAAGTAGTACCTCATGGCGACGATCCATTCTTATTCCTGGGAAATGATAAAATGGATGACGTGATTTTGCTGGACGGTAATTCCGAAGCCTATGGGCTTGGTGGCGACGATACTATTTCAGTGCATCCCGGTTGGGGCTCGTCTACTCCTGGTCCAGTTAAAATAAATGGCGGAAAGGGAAGCGATACAATTAGCACTCTTTCTCATGTCCCGTATGAAGGAATTGAATATTATCTAACTGGTGGAGGACCTGAAAGGGACCATATTCATGGGGGGTATGGGAACGATTTTGTCCATGTCGAGAATGACGTCGTTAAAGACTTTGGCGGTGAGAACACATTCTATGTCACAGGCAACGGTGATGACGTCATTGAAGCAGGTCCCGGTGCTAGTGTTGTCTTTATAGACAAGACCTCTGGTCCAACAAGCGTGAAATTTGGCGAGACGCGTCCTTATGCAGGGCGCCCTGAGACAGCTACTTGGAGGTCAAGAAGAATTGTCTATCGCGGAGACTCCCTGGTAGCTTCTGGCACTGTTAGTACAGACCGAATCAAACTTTGTGGAGCACATGAGGCATATCACGACGTCCTCAGCATGACCAAATACCATCCAGTTGATCGTTCTGCAAACCCGTCACAACAAATGATAGTCCTTATGTATGACCATCGCCTAGAAAATCCAATCAGAGAGTATTTTAACAATATCGAAGATGTTCGAAATCAACTGTTCGAGCACACTCGATGCACAAGAAACTCTGGGTCGGGTAACACTGAGTTTTGTCCCGAGGCTCAAGGAAGTCAACAAATCTTTTTCGATAGCATAGAACGGTTTGAACTGAGCAAACATACCGTGAACCTCCTCTTCTTGAGTTGCGTTAGTGCTGAGCAAATGAGACACACGCATGAGGTGGTTGGTGGACCGTTTGACGACTACATTGTTGTCCCATATGGCCGGGATATCCCACTGATGGCGCAGCTTGGTGCCGGGGCAAACCGAGTCTACGCCGGCAAAGCTGACGACTCGTACTCGCTGATCCTTGACGAACAAAAGGACATTATCTACGACAAGGGAGGGCGCAACTTGGTGGCTGTGATGATTCCAGAAGGGTTGTCCTTTGAGAATGTCTTTATCAAGGAAATGCCACATCAGTCTAGCTACCACATCGCATACGAGTATCACGAGCAGACGGAAGGCGGTTTGGAGACAAGACAAGAGATACGACTGGAATTCATCTTCGGTGATCCCGATAAGGCATACCAGGACCACTTCGTTCGGTTCCTTTTTAAAGAACGCAGCGGCAAAGAGATTGTTTTCAAGCAGATTCGATGGCCAGGTCACAATCCAAACAACCATCTTAGCACTTTCAAGTCCTTAAAACGGCTCTATGATGCTTACCGGCCCGGTTCCTACAGTGCTTATATAGAAAGTAAGAGCTGAAGTCCAAATCAACAAATCGAAAATGATCCCGTGACCAGGTCCAGGGACGTAGTGTGCCTATCCGCACATACGTACACTCCTTTCTTAGTTGTTTAGTTTCCATAGAAGGAGCGATATATGCAAGAAACGTAATGATCTGAAATATATCAATAAAATTCACTTAACCACAAAAGGAGAGCCTGATAATGATGATGTATTGCCCTGCACTTTACTCAGTTGATTTATTAGTAGGTTAAGGCGAAACTCAATAAATAAATAAATGATTAGGAAATGGATCAGTACTGGCCAGTATACCTTGATAACCCGACATGTTGTAATGGACTAAGGATTATATAGACAGCAGCAGAAAGTCTGGAAAGCGGACAAGCTTAGTTAACAATTCGTTTTCTCAGGAGGATGTATCGAAAATTACCTTTTTGATCATGGATCTATGACGTGGTGTTTTGCCTGACCAAGCTATTTTTAGAAGTTCTTGACACGAACCCGCTGGCATGGCAAACGTCAAAAACCCTCTCAGTGACCAATCAGCGTGTAGATATTGTTATTATCAGTTCTAAAGTTTACATAAATTATTTCTACAACAACCCTCTATCGCAGTTTACTTAAATCTTAATGCTCAAATTTTAGTAAATTTTTATCAGTCCATAAATTGATAAAAGCAAAACAAGAGTTAACCCAGAGAGATCTTGTTCCATGATGCACAATTGAGTTTTGTCTCCGGCATTTCCGTTATTTCCGTCCAATTTACGATTGTGCAAATCAGGTCAATTTAAGTAAGATAGAAATCACAGCAAAAAGGAAAAAAAAAGTGACCCCAAGTTAAAGCAGGGAAAGCTTAAATCAACTTAAACAAGCTCCAAGCTGTGTCCCCCGCTATTTCCATTGTATCCATCACACTAACGAAAAAATGCATTTTCAGTCAGATCCCATTAGTCAAAAGATCTTGAGTATAATGAAAAAAAAAGGAATACCAACTTAAACAAGCTCCAAGTATAGTTCCCCTTTCTTTGCAATATATCCATCACAAGAATTGCATTTTCAGTCACATCTCAGTATTTTTTTAAAAGATCTCAAGGTATAATGGGAATAGTAAACTATCCAGCACTGCATTCATTGTCGAACCGCAATAAGATTGGGGATAAATTTGGCTCTTGTCCCTTTTGCGTCATTCAGTGTCCTGTTTACCATACTAACGATGGGCTCCTCCCCAATACTAAAAACTAACTAAGGAGGCTATCGTTACAACCTAGTCGTAACTCCCAAAAACTAAACCCAAACCTAATTAACCCGACAGCCCTGGTGGGAGAGATTGTCCATCTTGACTCAGACGTTCCTTCTCATGAGGTCTCTTCCCTGGGCTGTCCGAACGTATATAGACAAACCGTTTCAACTAATTAATGTTCTCCATGTACTGGTAGGCTCTGTACCCGCGTTCGAGGCCAACCTTGCCGATGCTCTAGTTGAGATCAAAACCTTCGCCATAGGTGGCCGTAACCTGACTTGTTAGCGAGAACATACCGAGGCAAATCCGTCACCATGTCCAACGAGAAAGGCTTTTTCAGCATCCACAAGTTTAAGTACCGCGCATCGTGACACACTCTCGGCTTGGTGGTCTCAGCCGTTACGGGTAGTACTAAATGAGATGGTTTCACATGACCAACCTTACCCACGAGCGAGATCGCACCGGTTTGCAGGCGACTTAAAAGCGTTTTCCGGACAAATTCTCCAAATTATTTACACGATACGTTACTCCTCAGTGAGTATTCAGGGGTTGGCCGGTCGGAATCGTAACGTCCCCCCTTGAACGTTCCTCTAAAGTGTCTAAAGTATGGGAATATTAACACATTATGCCGCTATCGAAGATAGCACATTCTCCTGGTTCAATGAGGGTGCCAACTTCGCTATTTCTATCCAATTAGCTGCATTTCTATGGAGTTCCTCTGTCACAAAATGGTCCGGATCCCGAAACATTTATTCATCAAGCTGTCCAATAACCTCTCCCTTTTTCTACTAGTCGAGCCATTTCAAGCCGGTCATTTCCTGCCCTCTCACCGCTGACTCATACGGGGTTTCCTCCGGTATTGACCCACTGAGTCGCATTTGTGCAAACACCGGCATTATTGATGGAGGTATTAAATCGTCACCCTTTCCCCATGACCAGTGTTTCGCCTGAAGCGAAAAACAAAGACAAAAAGGCAAAATACGCGTGTGAAAAAACCCGTAGAAGTCAGCAGAGAGGACAGTCTTGACCCAGTATGACCGGGAGGGTTTTGAGGTACCCTGGTTTCAAGACTCTCGACTCCCTGTGACTACAGTCAGAAGGTACAATAGGGAAAAAGAAAACTTACAGCACTCGCGGATCAAAGGGAGAGCATGCATGGGGATGGATCTGAGGAGATATATAAGCATTTTACTGTACTGGTTCCCCCTTTTTGCTTCGCTAATTCTAGATCCGCCCCTTTAACACCCCAGTATGTCAACAAACAACCTATTCTAATGCTCCGCGTTTATTGCACTTATACAATCGTGAAAGAAAATATTTCTCATATGACAACACCGGTCCTTACATCTACTTAATTCTGGAGTCTTATCTACTTATTGTCTCTAGCCCGACCTCGAGAGGTCCACTTTCCCTCTCGCTATTTGACCGGGCGGTAAAATTCGCGTTTCTCATCCTGATCGTCCCGAGATAAAAACCCACGACTAATGGAGTCGTGCCATTCCGCTTGCAACATCCTGGAACTTGAGATTGTAGGTGAGACACATCGGTGAGACCTCATAAACATGAAACTGTTATCACATTCAAATATCATCGAATTCTCAATACTCTCTCTCATTTTTTTTCCTTGCTGTCTCACCCCATTTGTTTTGTTTGTTTGTTTGTTATTTTTTTGGTGAACTCTCACACTATTTCTTTTTCTCTTTTCCATGGTGAACTCTCACCCCATTCCTCCTCTTGTCTTTGGTTGTCTCACCCATTTTCTTTCTTTTTTCTCTTTTCCATGCTTTTCCCGATGCTGGTTGAACTCCTTGAGCTCTTTCTCCCGCAGCTGGTTGAACTCCCTGAGCTGCATTTCTCGCAGTAAGTTGAACTCCTTGAACTCCTTGTTCCGCGGCTGGTATTATTTTTTGAGGTCCCTGTCACGGCTGGATAAACTCGCTGAGCTGCATGTCCCACGGCTGGTTGAATTCCTTGAGCTCCTTGTTCCGCGGTTGGTCGAACTTCCTGAACCGCTTGTCCCGCTGCAGGATGAACTCCTTGACCTCCTTGCCCAGGTGCTGGATATTATACGTCTGCCATCAGACAATAGAAGTGGGGAACGAAGAGGCCAAAAGAAATCCTTCAACACGTCAGCGCACAACCACGCCGCACTGCAGTTGAGCCAAAGTGATAATTTATTCATATGTACTAATCTTATATGCGTTACTTTAATGTATGCAGTGTGAATAGGGGAGAAAGCGGGGAAAGAACTTACAGTGCATCACATCTGCTTCAAAGAATATAATAATATCCATAGTATAACGGAGATAAAGGAGAAAGCGGGGAAAGAACTTACGGTTTTATATCTACTACACTATTATACTACTATATATATATATATATATATAGACAGTTAAAGTAAGAACAGAAATTTCCACAACAAAGATTATGAGTGAAAAAGTGCCTCAGCCGGGAGTTGAACCCGGGTCTCCTGATGACCGGACAGATACCTTAACCACTAGGCCACTGAGACAACCACACTTACACAAACACAAACAACACATTTGTGGCTTCATAGTGGAAAGCTCTTGGGAGACATTTACACAAATTCTGCAATCAGGATCGCGTCACTTTACCCAGTCGTTCAGCGATTCACAGTCCACTCCCCTTGGAAATTAATTTACAAATTAGTGTGGGAAGGGAGATATGGACAACTAACTGCCTCATAATGTTTGGATCACCAACTTATTCTCGTAAGGAAGGCGATTCACAGCGATTTCTGAAATAAATACATAGACAGTTAAAGTGAGAACAGAAATTTTCACAACAAAGATTATGAGTGAAAAAGTGCCTCAGCCGGGAGTTGAACCCGGGTCTCCTGATGACCGGACAGATGCCTTACCACTAGGTCAACCGATCGTGTCGTGTGAAGTCTCAAGTTCCAAACAGCAATTACACAACACAGAGGGTGGTCTGCCTGTGCTTTGATAACAACAAATGGCGAGTTCAATCTTGCTTGCACGTTTGGCAATTTAATTGCTTTCTTTCACTTCTTTTAGCCTTATTCTTTCTCCTGTTAAACGTGTATTGTCCCGTTTAGCAATATCTGTCAAATTTCTTTTCTTTAGGTCCGCAGAAATCCGCATATATTCAATGAAGTGATGGAATCTTAAAACCTTTTACCGCAATGAATGAATTTCTTCGAGGTCTTCAACGTCGCAAACTGGCCTGCAGGCGCCCGGTTAATCCAAGTTTTAACATAAATAATCGCTTCCTGTTTGCCGTAAAATCCCGCTGTAATTCACAGTAGAATTTCTTTCTTACGTATCATCCGATTTCCTTCCTTTTTTATAGAGAAATCTCTGGCGAAACATGCGAGTGCTCCGTTTGTAAATTTTCTTCAAAATCCCGCCAAGCCAACTGAATCACGAGAACGACGCGCTCACCCAATCACGAGTGAGAAATTTTTGTGCTCGAATCAGGATCAAGTAATCATGCCCTCTTGAGTACCAAAAGTGCCCTCGTGATTAAGAAAAAATGCCCTCTGTCTCAGCCAATCAGCATTCAGTAATTTTACCCGCTATGTTATAACGTTCAGAAACAAAACGACGAAATTAGAAACAAGTATCTTCTGAAGGTACTCCATTGAACTCGCCTTCCTTCAAATCGCAACTTTCCCAACCACAAAAATTAGTTCCCGCAAAACACCAAAAATCGCCCACCCGCGAATTGACACTTATGAAAAAATTTAAGGGCACACGGTAAGTAATTTAAGGACAAACAAGGCTGAAGTCAGCAAGCCTGGCCGCTCCAAAGCCCGGAAGCATCCGACTAAAGTTTTCCCTCCCTCGATTGCTGGCAAGCATGGTTTTAGTGTAATCTTTCGTAAACACATTCGTGTATTCAGCTACAATTGATTTCCTCTATTCTTTATAATAGGCAAGTGATGTTTTTCGAAGTCGCATCGTGTTATTTCTCAACTTCTTTGCATTAGAACAAATTTTGATAGGCGAAAAACGTACCATAATGAACTGAAAAGAAAACTTATCTTTTTGGATCAAATAAAGCCGTAGACCTCGGCAAAAAAAAGTGTTTTATTATTTCATGATTTTTTTGAAATTAAAGTGTACCGACTAATTTTTTCCAAAGTTAAGCTTATTAGAGAATCCATAAAAACTACAGGAGCTTCACAAGAAAATGAACACGCGGCCAAATGAAATTACAAAACTGACATTTTGACTCCAAAAGACTGACCAGTCACCTCGATATAGCACTGATGTTTTCAAGTTGGTAATGGATCGGAAGAAGATGCACACCGGCAATGTAAAGTTCTTGTGCCCGAAGGAACATAATAAATCCGTAGATCCACTGTAGATCAATGGAAGTGAACCTATTTTTGCGTTTTTATACTCCTTTACTGTGCTGCTTGACCTTGAAATCCTGAAAAATGTTTCTCTAAAGAGCAACTTACAGCTAAAAATAGAATTAACTTTGAATCCTACAATGTTTGCCCAATGTTTGTCTTTTTGAAATTTTGAACGGTAAGCCGTCGAGTGGAAATCCCAGCATGCCCCCGAAAAAGACACGCACAATATTTAACTTACTAGGGAGGGGTTGGAAAAAAATGTCGCGGACGCCGAAAGCGATTCCGTAAATGTTAAAAACATCTAAATATAACTTGTGAAAATGCGTGGTGACCCCTACTTTTTATCTTATAAAATGGAAGTGGTAAGCATATTAAGCACACAATTAATTTTTTGTTGTGGGCAAAAGTTATTTAGACTGTATTTTTGGGGAACGTGGGAAAGCTGTCAGGGCCGATAATGGCTCCGTTTTGATGATTTTGTAACTTAAAACACATAAACAGTAGTTGTTATGTTACCATAGGCGAATTCTAAGGAAATCCGCGAAGAAAGATCTATTTTTCCTTTTTTCGAAAAAATGCTGATGTCAGCATTTTTTCCAGATTGAAGCTTAATTATCTCCGAAAAATGCGTGGTTACCCCCAATTTTCTCTTTGGATCCTAACAGCCCCTGCTAAGATCTCCTTTTCTCGCATAGTCAAAAACCTGGCAAAATACCTTGCCATTAGGTGGCATCTTCCTTAAGGTGGCTGAACACAGTTTGCACGCGCTCTTCAATTTTGGCTGCTTACGTGAGTCAGCACGTGCAGAGTTTGAGAAAAACAAAAGTGGCGCCTATTCAGTGATCATTTATTTTGCTCAGCATGGATCGCGAAAGTGTTGTCTTTCGTCTTAAAATCAAACAATTTGTTGTTCGTAAAAATGTTTGTTGAATCAATAGATAATTGATAGAACCATTGAAGAAATACACTGCCTTTTTGGTCGTTTTGTCTTTGGATCGAGAACCCAGTCAAATGCAACGTATGCAATATCAATTGTGACTTGATATTTTAGCGACTTTCCTCGGAAATGTGCTGATTTCTACGGAACCACTCTTTAGAATTTCACGAAATTTGGCACAATAATAGTTCCGAATATGCCGAACTCACCTGCCATCAGAAATTTGAAATCTAACAGAGCAGATTTTTACAAAACGCAAACATATTAAACCACAACTTAAATTACGGAAGATCCCTCTGTTAAAATTACACATGAGACCAGTGTTAACATGCGAATATTTTTACGAGTTTACTGGAGACAAATAATGGACAAAATCTAACGACTAGATTTTCTGAAAATAAACGAAACCAAATATTGCAGGCTGATTTACAATCCACCGTGTTGCCATGGCAACACCCTAAAAGCTCAACAAAAATATCAAAATATATAGCTTGTTGCTTAATCGTATGCCTAACCAATTTTGGGCGCTCAGGCGTTAGTAGTTTTAAAATGACCATGAATGACGCATAGGTACAGTGAAATTGTCCAATGCTTTTTATTGTGATATTGGAGAAATATCTAAATATAAACGGATTTTGTAAAGGGATATCGAAAAGGAAGCCAAAGCGACTAAATGCAAATGAGAAAACAAATGTTATACGTTCACGGTATTTGGTTTTATTTCCTTATAGGCTTTTGGGGTGACTGATCCAGCATGGAGAGCAGTGGCAACATTTTTGCAAGGCGCCAGTTCGTTGGAGTTTATGGGTGTTTCTTGGTGTTGCGGAAGCCATTGTTGGTTAGCTTTTGTGTTGTGGTGTAGGTATTGTTCAGTGTCTTTTGAATCTTTTGTTTTACGTCATTTGGTGATCACACAATCCGCAATCCAAGAAACTACCGAGTTTATCGATGTTACTGACCAATCGGCAAAGGTTATTATTACGCTGAGGCAATGGGTTATTTTATTTTATTTTATTAACTTCGCCACACTTAGCAGGGACACCACAATAGCTTGCGCCAATTACTGTGGCCCCGTTTCTGTTTTTTACCCACCTTCCTGGGGAAAGGTTGCACACTGAGGGTGGTCACAGCCAGGGTTTTGTTACGTCCTCAATGGTTCTTTAACGTCCCCTACAGTTAGAATGCAAGGAGTTGTAGGAGACAAGGCCAACGGCTTTACGTCACCGCCCAATGACGCGATCATCTGAACTGAGACAAGGTTTTTTGTTTTTGGGTTACATTAAGGAACAACTTGACTGTTGGGGGGTATTGGAGTTTTTTTGGACGTAACTGTAGTTAATGGAACTATGACAAATAACAGCATTTTAGAGAAGTTTGGAAGAAGAAATAACTTTTCAAAAGTGTCATTCAGTATTGAATAAAGCAATTCATTGTAACCTTTGTAACTGCCGCGGTGACATTCAGTAAACATGGATGTCAGGATAACTTCTCTTTATTCTATAAGACTTGCTCGTTTAAGTGACATTTTTCTATGACTGTCTAAATTAAACAATAATAACACTAATTCACTACGAGAGATTACCACAGGATACCATTCTTTATCAGTTACTTTTACCTTAACATATTGTCCTAACATTTTTTATGGCATTAAAAACGATTTTTTACAGTGAAGAGTTATACTCAAAACGTGTTTAAAATAAGTGTATCAATATAAATAACGTTCGAAAAAACAACTACTGTATATACTCTATAACAATCTTTTTCTCTATAATACAAAGATAAAGCAAATAGTACTGTGCCATTTCGCGTGACTCCACCGCTTCACAGAGAAGCGTTACAGTCACGCAATGATTTATACTCCAAGTAGGCAATTACAAAGGTTTAAGCAAAATTCGTCCAAGCCTTTTAATCCTCCATTTCTCTTGGGGTTGTAACGTCTTAGTCTCACGTATGACAATGAAAATGAAATCTTTCTAGAAATGTTTTTCTACAGCGCTGTTTGTGTTTTATTATTTTACCAAACATAATTAGATTCTTAGTTCAGTTTTTGACCCAATCATAGCAACTATCGAGCTAAAAAAGTTGTTAAGAAACAATGTTTTGCAGTCAATCTTGAATGCCATGTAGCGGCATTTTACTTGATGTCACATAACAAGGCGACACCGCGCAGAATCCAATGATCTGGATTCTGATTGGTTTTTAAGTCCACGCTTGCAATGTACGTCAGATCCGTTCTCCTGGGTTTCTTGTATATCGGACACTGGTACATCCGGGCATCTCGCCCAGCGGTGGTGTTGATTGCGTAGATGTGAATTACAGGCATGGAGGTAAACAGGACCTTTTGAGTGGGTTCCACAAGTTTGCAGCCTCTGCGGTCCCACCCGGCGCCGTCAAGGTACAGTCCGTGCACATAGACGCCTTCAGCTGGGGGCTGAGTGATGTCATCTTTAAAGAACCGTGTGACGTCATTATGAAGTACCACACAATCCAGGGCCCAGCCCTTGTGCGCACGCGTCACTTCCTGCAAAATAAAAACTCGTGCGTGAGTTTTGCTCATTAATAAAGCGAATCACGGAGCATATTTGTCTCGAGCTAGCAATTGAAGGTAAGTCAAAATATGAGTTATGTCCAATTCTGAGATTACATTGACAGTATGAGGCTTTTCACATACTTTTTATCACAACTGGCGAGAGGAAACAGGCAAAAACAAATTACCAACTCTTGACTGACTGATTATTGCACAGCACAAAAAAATGTAGGTCACTACTTATCGTGGGGACGTCACTATCGTGGACCTCTATTACTCGAATAAGTAATAAAGTAAGTTAAGTACACACTGCGTAATAATGACTTTGGTATACCTAGATTTAATACTGTCACTTTTGGAAAACATTCGCTTAGATATATGGGACCCACAATATGGGCAATTGTACCAAGAAATGTAAGGGAACTGACATCCATATCATCATTTAAATGTTACATACGTAGAATAGACCTTGTTTCTAAATTGACTGATAGTAAATGTGACAACTGCCTTTTATGTAAGACTTAGGTTACATTTTAAATTGTACATATTATATATCGTTTTATTTTAAATTCTTAAATATTTTTAGGTAGTATTTAGTGTCCCCAGTTTGTGGTTGTATAACTGCTATTTTAGATTTGACACATGAGTAAAGGTTGTTGTTGTTGTTGTTGTTGTTGTTTCTCAATCTGTTTCCCTCGGTTACTGCTTAACACAGTAACTGGCTTATTACTGGCTATCTCAAACTTACTTGAACGTTCGAGATGGCGGGATTCTATTGCAGTGTACAACAATTTGCATAAAAGCAGGTTCCCTGTCTCACCGATGAGGGGTTGGAACGAAAACCGTAATTGTATACATTTACGCTTTTGTTGGCACGTTTTTAGGTGGGTGAAAAATTCTACCGATGAAATAAACAGCTCCTGATAAAGCGTTACATAAATACTATATGAGTGAAATTTGTGATCCTCGCAGTATGCTCTCAACTTAAGCAGTTGAAAAAGCATACGATTTACATATATTCACATTCATATATACACCAAATTGAAGAAACGTTGTCGGGTGAAAAGCATAAACCATGAAAGATGCGACCCGCCAAAGGTTTACTGGGAAGTTGGAAAAATTAATCTTCGTCTGTGACAGAATATACATTATATTAACACAGGATGCATAAATCATGCTCTTTAAATGTCTCAAACAAAGAAAACATCTTGATTATCAAGAAATTGAATATTACTAGCTTGCCAATGCTGCCTACCCAGAATCCCATTCTGTCTCATCGTTCATGGTTTATCCTTTTCACGAGTCAACGTTTCTTCAATTTGGTGTATTCGCTATCATCGGGTATATTACGAACTCGCAAATGACCATCTATCCATGTGGCTTGATACCTCAGTGGAGCATTGCACCGGTATCGCAAGGTCATGGGTTCGAATTCCGTTCAAGCCTGAATTTTTTCAGGTTGCTTTTTCAACTGCTTAAGTTGAGAGCACACTGCGAGGATCACAAATTTCACTCATGTTTATCCGCAGTTCAAATATATGATTTTCGTATATTCACATTCATATAAATACTATAGCTAAACTCAAATCTCGTTTGGAAACATCCAGGTATTCGCCCTTCAAAAGCAAAAGGTAAATTTGTATAATACCTGTCTCATCGCAGTGAGAAATCCTTGCGGGTTGAAGAACCCTGTCATCCAGAACACATTCGGTCTACCTTCAAAACACCAATTCCTAAATTGACCGTTTCGTTCCAACAGTTCGGTGTACCAGAATCCCAGGGTTGAGGACTCCCACGAGATCTGTAATATAATTAAATGAAAGGAAAATTCAACAAACTATAAAAACTCTGTATCAGCTGTGCAGTGAAGTGATCCAAAAGCTATCGTTTCGAGCGTTATAGCATTCGTCTCCTTCGCTCTGACGAAAGGCTAACACTTTAAACGTCAGCTTTTCAATCTGTTTACAGTGGCCAATTAACTTAATCAACTCAGTTGATATCAAATCTCTCTTTAGTGCAGTGTTTTACATCCCCACCGACGCAGCACCACGGTTTCCTAAGAAACAAGAGGCTACCCGTAGCCTATACTCGTACCGTTACGTTACTCGCGGGCGAACACTTACGTAACACAACAACAGGCAAATGAAACCAAAATTAGTTTCGCTTCTGCTTGCATGCGTGCGTATTCTCGTACCCAGATATAATGCGATGCACAAATAAGAGACGAAACAAAAAGAATAAAAATAACGAAGGGCAAACTTTACCTCGTTGCCGAATCAGTCACGAGTAAACAGTAACAAACTGAAGCTACATTTGTGTGTACTTGGTATAAACATTTTTTTCTAACGCAAAGTTATAAGTTTTAGAAGTGGAAGCAGTTCCATTTGAAATTAATGTACGTTGTTATTCCCAACTTCATCATCATCATTTTATTTCAATAGTTTAAATTTAACAAATTAGAGAAATATACAACCTGCACATAGCAAAGCTAATCAAGGCAGGTTGTATAATTTACAATCAAATTTAGCAAACACAAATTATTAGTAAAATCAGGTAAATAATAATAAATAAATAATTAATTAAAAAAAATAATAATAACAATAAATAAAATAAATAAATAAATAAATAAATAAATAAGTAAAATAAATAAATAAAATAAATAAATAAATAAATAAATAAATAAATAGGTATACACACACATTCACAGATAGCTAGCATTTACATGAGTAGTGCAAGAACCTATAATAACACATAGAAGATAAGGAAGTAATAATAATAGCTTGAGTCTGATTAATGATAATTGGTTATTTTCAACATTAACGTAGAGACCTCAACATAATCATCCTCATTACCAATTATCGTCATTACTTCGCGACCACTTTACGAAATCCATTGCCCTTCTTTTAACGTTCCGTTTTCGAATCGCACAACATATTGACTATTGAGTTCCCATTCATCCACTATGTTTACCTTTTTCCAATGAGTGGGAATCCTGGCATCGTACATGCAGTCAAGAGAGTCTCTTAGAGTCTGACGAGGAAAAAAATGTCAAAAACAAATAAAACCTCACAACATCGCCAGCGGTTAGTACTAATTTGATTAGTTCCAAAGGGATGCTAGTACATCGAGTTGTCAGTTTTCAACTCAAATAATTCGCCGGTAGCCATGCATGCATCCGGATGAAAAGAGACGCAGTGGAGTAAACACTTTGTCTTAGAAGACAAAACACAAGGTGGATACAAATACAGAGTTCAAGCAAATGACCCCATCTCGCTTATGAATTGTCCTTCTCTAACTCATTAATAATTCATGAAGAAAATACAAAGGAAATTAATGTTTAATGAGTGTTTGGAAATCAGATGAAACACTCCTCTTTTTTGCATCCTTAATTTCTCCTTCTAAAATCATTTCGTTTGAGAAGTAATATCAAACATTCGACACAGTATTTCACCACAAGATCAAACACCTTGAAGTTCGTCAAAAATACTCCGCTGCACGTCGTATTTTCAACTCTCTTCTCAGTGTTTGATCTTGTGATGAAACACTGTGTCTCATGTTTGATAAATTACATTAAAACCAAAACAAAACAGCGCGAACATTCAAGCATTAAAACCAGTAGCCACGCAGCTCTTTTAGAACCTCTGATTTCATTGGACCTGGGTATCACGCAGCTCTTTTGTTTTCAGGGCTAGGATCCATTGTGTTGTTTGTTCTACTGTTTTCTCAGCCAATCAGAGAAGACCTTGTAAGAGCTGCTGCTGGTTCTATCTTTTGAGTCTGGGGATGAAACCCTACAGTGTAACCATTTAAATGAAAGCTACTGAACAGTACTTTCTCAGGGTGGTAATAAAAAATTCGAAATCTTGTGCTCACTTTTGATGTTTGTCACTCGTGGGAGGGAATGATTCAATAAAACTGCGCAGAATAAGTGGGATGATTTTTACGTCGATCAAATTTAACAAGGCCCACCTCGCTCATTATGATGGTTCCGTCTATGGCAAGCTTAAGATCCGTCAATGTCTGCCGAACAGCTGTTATCACTCTTTGCATTCGGTCGATTTCTTGTCTCAAGAAGATGTTCATCGGGGAAAGAGCTCCCATTTTCTGTAACCTCGCTTTTACCTGAAAAGAAGACATACAAGAATTTTACTTTGAGAGTAAAACGTAACAGCATCTAAAATAAATTTGGACAGGCCACTTACCTTTTACTGCTCAATAAACTGGCGACATACGACAGGGTGCTAGAATATTATGAAGGGTTTCCAGTATCGCGTTCAAAGGACAAAATCAACATAAAACGCTTATAACGGAAGATTGGTCGCTTCCTGGCCGTGTATTATATCGTATCTTTATAGCTGTCGACATGAAATGAAGCTAAATTGTTTGTAGATGGCACAAAACAGTTGCCACGTGACAGATTAATATTGGAAACAGAAAGTGTTCAAGTCCGTATGAAAGCAGCAGAAAAGACGATTTCAAGTAATGCAATCTGAAGTATTTTGTGTGTTTTACTTTGACTTTCAAATGCGCCAAACCGTTCAACTGCAAAAACAGTACAACGTACTAGTAAGTCACTTTATCAGTATTATTACAGCTTTAAAACTTGTATCCGAAAAAAAGAAAGGTTATCAAGAGTTTAGTCATTAAAGAATAGATCTAACTACAAGGAATCTTCGGTTGAAACATGGAAAACATTTGTTTTTATCCTCTTTTCATATCTCATTACCCGCTCATGATCTAATCTACAAGGAATCTTCGGTTGAAACATGGAAAACATTTGTTTTTATCCTCTTTTCATATCTCATTACCGCTCATGGCTGGTTCCCACTAGCGACATATCGAAAGCGGAATCGGAGTCGGAAACGTAAGGAGACTTTCATTCTAGTGTAAATATAAATATAAATCAGAATCGGAAGGATCAGAAAGTTTCCTTTTTCTTCTGATTCCGTTTCTCCTTACGTCGCCCCATCACTAGTGGGAACCAGCCTTTACGCTTCCGACTCCGATTCCGCTTCCGATTACATTGCTAATGGGAACTATCCCTTGAAAAGAGACAAAGTGAAACATAAACATAATATTTTGTTCTACAAGCAGACCTATTAAAACAGCAATTCTAACTTTTGCACACAAGAACATGAAAAGAGCTGAAATATTTCAACTTACCTCATGCGCAATGTAGTTTTCAGGAAGCTTATCGAGCATGTCATCAGCCAACCGCTGTACAAGAGACTCGCGGGTTTCTCCTCCACCGCCTGAGCTATCCTTTGGTTGAATACTGAGAATTGTGTCCAGGCAAGACTTGGCCAGGTTACTCTGATAACTGGAAAAACACGTGAGTAACAAGTCAGTCAGTACGAGCTTCACAACGGCAAACGTACAACGCAGGCACGGTCGTGCAGAAATTTTGACAATTGTTTTGTAGACGAATGTAAACTATTTCACAAGAAACGCACTAGAAACCCTTTCTAAAAACGCAAGAATTTAACGTTGAGTATCCGTATAAAAGTTAGTAGCTGTGTAGCACTAGTTTTGCCGACTGGAAATTCGGTTTACCACAGCACTTTTTTTTGCAATATTTACTGTTCTACTTCAGTGAATCTAGTAGAGGCGTTGACGAGCGCGGGATAACAGCGGTTATTAGCAGATTTTGCCAGTTCATGCACATAGAAAAAAAGCTCTTTCCAATGATGTTTTTGTAAAGCGCTGGGCCACGCTATTTTACGACACGCATGTAAAAGTCAGCTTAGTGAACAATAAAAAAAAAATTAAGCTTCTCTAACGGCAAAACATCATTGCACTTTAAAAAAAATAGTGAGTAAAGATTGCAAACGCCATATAATAAAGTCATTAATTACCTTGAAGAGAACCAAATAAGTTCGAACCAGAAAAGTGAATTTTAAGAGGAACCACAAATCAATTTGGGCATAAAGTCGCTGCACAAAACAAACAGTTTTTGTTGCTGGAAACGAAATGAAAGGAAAATGGCCTGTTTGCTAGAAGGGTATGTGAAAGAAAGGCAAAGTTTCTAAGCGGCTACCACACTTCTTTAAGACTTAAATCTCACATGGGTTTTATCTCTACTTACGTGATATCGGCGTTAGGGTGCAGACCAAACACCTCAGGGGAGTCCACAAGGGGAAGCGTGTCGATATGGTCCATGTACTGAGCCAAGGATGTGCACTTGGGTATCATGTAACCCTTGTAGAAGTTGAAACTTTGTTGGAACATTGACTCGCTGAACCACACCTGAAACGAGCAGAATGAAATACTCAACTACGATTGAATAATGGAAATAATCGGAAATCGAAAAATCACCGAAAGGAGACGAAAACTGTTTCGCGCCGTGGACACTCGGTAAAGACTAGGACACAAGGACACACTAATGTGCTACAAGGCACGTGACCAGTTTGTAAACTAGCACGAAACTGACTGTGGTCTCATGACAAACTAATATCTTGAGTAAATGAGGCTAAATTTCATTTAAGGCAAAACCTGTGAATGGCAACAAAGAATCCATTTCTACTTCGCGATTAAGCATTCACTTTCAACATTTTAGGATAATCAACTTTGTTTGCAGGAAATTATATCATTATTTCTTTTTTGACGTTTGTGCTGACATCAGTACTGTGCACCTGTTTATATGGTTCATTTTCAGCTTACAACATTTCCTTACAAATACCTTAAAGCACAAGAAAATAAAAGAACTTAAAGCACTTGTAAGAAATCATAGAACAGTCCAAAATACCTTAAGTTGTTATCAGATTGTTTCCTACGGAATATTGTTGTTGGTACCGAGTAGCGCAATTGCGGATGGGTGATAAAACAGAAAATGTGCCGTTTCACGATCAAAGGGGCCTAAAAACCTGCAGACTTTTTGCCGGGGCTACTGTTCCTTCCTCAGTTTCGTGCCATTAACGAAAATATATAATTAAGGGATAGAATCCCTAAAAGTCCGTAGTTTTGTAAGACATTTGGTTATTTGTTGTTGTTGCGGAAATTCTTGTTGTGATGTGTCGTGTGGCTATTGTTTATTTTAATTTGAATCTGTTGTTTGACGTCATTTGGTAACCACAACATTCGCAATACCAATAAACTGCCAGACATTTTAAAGCATGTTCAAGAGACGCTTCTGTCAGTAGATTTACAAATACTCACCTTGGCGAAAGTGTTGAGGAGTCGTTTATCGAAGTCATCTGTCACCCGCCCTCCATATTGCACCTCTCCCAGCATATACCGCACCGTATTCCAGGACACGCCCTTTTTGATATCCATATCATCCAAATGGTTTTGAACAAACTGCACGCTGGCTGTGAAGTCGGCCTGGTTGAACTCGTACGGTATATTCCAACCTAAAGGTCCGTACTTTCGACGCTCCTGAAAAAAAAAAAAATAGCAAAAGAGAAACAAATAACATTTTGTATGACCATCATTTTTATATGTCGTTTAACCAAAATCGTTCAAATTCCTTGAAACAAATTATCGCTGCTCAATTGTTTTAAGCACGCAGAATTGGTTCATCTTCATGTGTTATTTCGCTTGTTTGATAGGCTCGACGAAATACCTCAGTCACACTCAACAGTTACACCATCTATGCAAAAACAGTCATTGGATATACAGTTTACACCACACTCATCATCATAATACACGTTATCAATCCATAAAAATACATGTATACTCTTTCATGGAGCCGTATCTCTAAAAGGGGAGGATATTATTGACCACCATAGCTATCGCTATTAGTTTGGCACGCTTTGTTCTAGTGTATCACAGCCAAGGTCAGACAGAAGACTAGTGGATGAGGCAGTGAAACTAGAATGAGTGATTATGCGAGCAGCCCTGTTTTGTAGTTTTTGGAGCCTCACAGATTGGCATTTGCCAATCACCCCTATATACAGCACTGCAATAGTCAAAATATGGTTGTACTAATCCATTGTACATACAAATTAGAGTATCTTGAGGTACTAAGTCTACACGAAACACAATGACTGCTGTGGAACATCTTACCCACCTGAACAGTGGAGTGAAGAAATGCAACCGCGTACAGCATGGGTTTCCACTGAGGAAGGTTACTGATATCCAGTTGGTCCTGGTTTATGCCTGGAGATAACAATACCAGTATGGAGAATTTATAACCTGATCAACAAGAAACGCAAAAGGGGCTGGGATGGAATTAAAACCAACTTACCATTGTATGTACGCTTGAGTCCGGCTCTTAGTCCCTGGGGAGGCTCATTGGTGAATTTAATTGACATCTGTCAAAAGAAAAAAAATTGTTCTTCAGAGTGCTGCATTGAACATATTATGTTGTAGCTGTTCTCGCATCATTGCATCAATTGTTTTTCGAAAATATGTATTTAATATATTTTTTTGTAGTCAATCCTTGAGATAACGACATTTGAATGCAGCGAACACTGAACTGGTTGCTGAACGACGGAAGGCAGATAACGGAATAATAATGTAGAACTTAACGTATTGTACCAACTTCTATGTTTAGTCTGTGGATGAAATCCTTGAGTGTGATCATTCAAATGAAAGCTGCTGAGCAGTACGTTCCTGTGGAACCATGCAATACTTCATCTGTGAAACACTATCTAACAATTAGTGTGTGATAGTCAAAATTAAACAAAAGAAAACAAAGGAATTATAGTCTAAAAGTGCGTACTATTCTACTAACTATTTCACAGATGAAGTAAAATCACTCTACCGTGTACAAGTTGGTTCTAACTAAATAACTGTGCGCAAAAGTGAAGCCATTCTCTTCTATGTTGCTGTTTATTTCATAGTATTAACTCTGAAAATTGAAATCGGATCCCATTTTTTTAGTTTTTAACACTTTTGTCTAACAAAAGCAGCTCGATATTTTGAGTTGCTTCAAACCTGTAAGAGGCCGATTGGGAAGTGCGCATGCTCTTCTGTAGTCATCCACAGTCTGAACGAGTCATGAACTTGTTCAGCATCCGCCACAGTGTCCAACAACTCATCCATGAACTCCAAACCAAGATGACAGTTTTGAAGAAGCGCCCATCCACCCTGAAATGACAAAAATACGAATTCTTCTTACAAATAACAATGCTTGTTTTGTGACAATATAATAGAAAAAATGCTGTTCATCTAAGTCAGAGAATGAAAAACAGATTATTTTCGAGTTGAGAAAGAATCTTCTTTTATTGTAAGACCTGAAACAATACTTGACAACAACAACAACAACAAAATAACACGTACTGTTTGCATGAATTGCCCAACCAATTTTCTGGCATGAATCTCCTGTCCTTGACCCATTGAAATGGCTCGACAATCTGCAAACGAAATTGGCAAAACAAATTAAATTATATCATCGACAGAACATAGCTATGTGGAACTCCCCGATACGATATGAACAAACCAGTTTCTGTTTTGATCAATAATAGCACACTATTTTGTGGGGCTTTACATGTTCGCTCATCAGTTTTTGTATTTCTGATAAAATACGGTGTTGTGCAAGATTCCTGTTATACGTACCGAACTTGTGCCTTTTGGCGAGGTTTTCAATGAGACTAGTGGGATCTGAGCCCATGGACAGGAAGTTGATCAGCGGTGTTTTATTATCACTCTCTTCCCAGGTCTTCTCCAATTCGAGGATCACGTTCTCGGCGTAGTTGGGGCCCATGGATTCTGCGATGTACTTTCGCGCCTGCGCCATTGTTCGATCTGGACACCAAGACCTAACAATGGAAAAAAGTGAAGCGGGTTGGATATGCTAACTTCAAAGTGGCCACGGCATACTCTCTAGCTATACAGCGATTCTAAGCTTTTTTTTTTTTTTTTGCTAAATACCCGCGGATTTAACTGCAGTCACACTGCGAGCATAAGCAATGATTTCATTCTCAGTCGGCCGGCCACAAGAATTTCCCGCGTTAACGACCCAGTGTCACGAAAAATAAGTCCGTTAAGATGAGATTTGCACCTTGACAGTTCAAAGTTCACGACTTTTTCATGAGTCTGCGAGTTTATTAGATCAGTTTACGGTTTGCAGAAAAACGTTTCAGGCTCTTTTGAAGCGAAGTATGTTGAGACTGGTCAGCGCCGTGTACATTTGTTTACTGTGTGAATGCATGACAACCGAAAAACCGGTTTTGGTTTGACGCATGCGCAGACATTTTACCGAGGTGAACCGGATAGGTAACACATTTTTGAAGAAAATAGGAATTAAATTAGGGCTGCGGGCTTACAAGCAAGCACAAACTTGATATAAATGAAACAACAACAACAGGAGTTGCAACAAAAGTCAGCACAAACTTTTTTATAAATGACACAAGACAGCGCTCACACACATTTAGCAAATCGTCCGGATCGGATTAGTTTCGAGAAGACTCTATGGTGACTGCTGGTTTCCTTCGTAAGCCAAGGCAGTCGTCACATTTAGATTGAGTTCACATTAGTCAAATTGCAGTTCACTTCAGGTCCACAAACGAGAACATTACCTGATCAGCAGGAGTTTCCTAAACGTGTCCAACGAGTTTGCGTATCCATCAGGAATGTCGGCCTCTTCAGGAGCGTCTTTGTCAAACCAGTTTTTCCACTGTTTCTCGTTGCGAGCGATCTACAAATTAGAAAACGTGAAAGTGAATAGATAGAAATTTCAGATCGACATGATTCAGTTGTTTATTAAGAAAAGTTTTTCCCAGTAGACAGTATACATGTCTTTCTTTAGTTTGGCCACGGAGTCTAATATTATATTCTTTTTTACCATCTTCAATTCTGTTTTTATCGTAACAATTACAGCAATTGAACATAAAAAAAACACTCGCCATTTCAAGGCCAAGACTATTACAGCATCCTGAAAATAAATTTTGCTGGCCAGCTGAATTAACGGTGCGTAACAGGTCAAACAGGTCATACCTGATTTAATATATCTGAAAACTGCGGCAGTTTACTGAGTTCCACAAGGTTCAGCCAGGTCATATCTGTTATCCATCTGCAAGGCTTGGGCTGCACAGCCTTCAGGTCGAGAGAAGCTCCTCCTTTTATGAGTGTCATGAACTCGCTGTGTTTAACCTGAAAACAATTTATTTATACTTATTTTTAATTTTTTATGCATTTTTTGCATTTTTTTAATCCCTTTGTAATTCTATAGTTTTTGTTTTTACTTGAGGTCCTTTTTGAAAACCATATCTTTTATGAAAAAGTTTCCTCAATAAAGATGATTATTATTAAAATCACGTGTTAACGGCTTGATTGTTTTCGCTTAAATGTGTCAGTCAGTGTACGTATCACATTATAAGCCAGTCATATGTGAATCAATTTTCTAGGATCTAATATTGAATCTACTAATAGGTGTCTTTGGCTACGGGTGGTAACTTCAGGACGTAAGGCTAACCTTTCTAAGTTTGGCTTTTGTGTCTTGAATAAAAGCTCACTAACGAAGATTTGTTCTTGAAACCTGATTCGAGAAGCATCTCGATTATGAGTTACATGTACTTTATCAACCTTTAGAATAGGTTGACTAAAAAACGCAGCTGATAACCTCAAATCTTTAACCTTTGTTAGGTTAAAAACTCTTATTGAAAAAAAAACCCCGTCATTGACAAACAAACAAAATGAACTCACCTTCTTATTCTGCAGATCAATCTTTAAAGCGAGAAGAAGCGTGAACAGAAACTTGTGATTCTCATAGAGACCACGGCATGAGTACTTCCACACTTCATACGTCAAGTAATCTATAATGTTGTGTATCCTCTTAGAGGTGATCGGAGATGGCTGCGACCTAAAACAAAATATAAATATTACAAGTTTAATCCAGGATCAACGAAAAACGAAAAAAACCACACAATTGTTAGAATGGAAGTCACAGCGATAGTTTAATCAAATACACACTTATTAAAGAACGTTGAGGCTTAGATTGGCCAGAATTTTAAGAACGTGCAAGAACTAAACCAGGCCGATTTAGAAGATTTAGAAAAGAACGTTTCTGTTTATCATGTTAACAATGAGCCAAAAACATATACAAGTATTTCCATTTTATAATACCGAAGCATACCTAATAGTTGGCAATTTTTAGAACTTTACCTATCTTGCTTGCTTCTTATTCAGAACTATGTTTTACCAGAAACCCATAAGCGGGTTGAAACGTGCAACTGTCTCTTGTACGCTTCAAAACAAGCTTCCAATTATTCAATTTGCTAAGAAGTTGTTACAGCCATATTTGGAAAATCAAGATAAAAATATTAACCAATCAATTCGCGAGAACAACTTACTTCCAATCTCGAGGGACCGAGGGGTTTCCAAATATGGTACTTAGCAAAAAATGAATATTCGGAAGCTGTGAATGCGCGTTACCCTTTTCAACCCACTTATGGGTTTCTGGTTTTACTGAAATACTGTACTATTACTAAGACGTGCTCCAGTCCCAGCTCATCCTCAGCCCAAACATTAGACGTTCTCATATCAAGTATAAGAAAAGACCGTTGTAAGACAAATGATAGTTTTCCAAGCATATCTCGCTCGACTTGAGATACTAACCTCGCCATAGCATTGTCGAAAAGTCCCAGAAACTGTTTAAGAGAGGTCTGGTACATACAGTTCACCATGCTCATTTCGACAATCAAGAAATACAGGATACTTCCTCGGGTGGCCACTGAGAAAAATAAGGTACAACAACAAGGATGATTGTAATCTTTAAAAAAGTCGAAAAAAAAAAACACCCAAAAAGATGACAACAAAGAAATATTACTTAAAGAGACAACAAACGACCGAAATAACTTGAAGTTTCACCACGAAATCACTTTATCACCAAACCAATTGTTTTGTTTTGCTCCGCAGCACATATTTAGTTGTATGTTTGGAGATATTTTGCAAAATAACACGAACATTACTAAAGAGAAATTTCGAAATTTTGGCTGAACAATGTCTCCTAAGTTCGGTGTTGTGAGTACATCGCTGCACAGGAACCATTGAATCTTTATGAGCTAAACTTTCGTAAGTGACCACCCCTTTCAAGGAACCACTTTCATGAAATTATGCTTGTATATTCAGTTAAATATTCCATTCTATTCTATATCATTCTCACAAACGACCAGGACCAGCCCTGGAAGTTGAAATTTTGAATTTTCCTTTGTTTTACAACCTTGATGAGAAATCAATACACATACTGTATGAGAAAATTCAAGTTTCAAATAATCAACTTCTAACTTCAAGAAACGATTTTTTTCGCAAACATAAGAGCACGTGCCCTGCAGTTTAGTTTCATTATAACTGGTAAATATAAGTAGAGGTTGGTTCGGTTCTTACCAGGTCTAAACTCTTCTCTTGCGCCGTTGATCTTGATTTCCGTGTCAGCGGCTACAATGAGTTTTTGACTGACTTCCTCAGCTGTTGCCTTTGTTGTACTTAGCACCTCAATCAGTGATTCATCGTCCACGAGAGAACCCTGGGAAGAGTAAGTGACATTGTGTCTGGTTTGCCTAATGAAAACAAGAATCTATTTCGGTCTTACTTGCGGGCAGGATCATTGCTCATTGCTCAGGGAAAAAGAGAAATAAAAAAGGTTGTGTCCTCAGTTATTCTCCTCCTTTCTTGTCTCTGTTATTTCGTTTTGCTCGCATACTTCGGTTTGAAAATTTAACGTCTTTGAAGTAGGCATTACTTTTGGTTTGTTAATGAGGAATCCAGCTTCAAGAAGCTACCTTATTTATATTTCTGAAAGAAAATATGCTCTTTAAACGGTACTTTGTCAATACCTATAACTTTACAAAATCTATAGAACACTGCTCAATATACACAGTAAGATAGCATTCTGTAAACATCTTCGGCTGGTTTTTAGTATAAAATTAAGTAAGGCCTGATCTACAAGAAAAATTACCTGCACTGGATAAAAGTAGTTTAAAGTACAACAATTCATTGTGTCGTTGTTTTCATACCTGAGTACTTGTGAGTCTGAAAAGTAAGTTATCTTCCAGCTCTTTCATTTTTCTCTTGTTCGAAGCAACGTCTTCCATAAGTTTCGTGCGCTCTGCCTCCAGCTCCTACAGCAAATAATAACAAAAGCACGATTCAGGCTGTATGTTTTAATGCATTTAGTATAGGTAAGGAAAGGTAACGTTTACATGGGCGATATGGAGGAAGACTGCTGGGCAAAGTGTCTTGTGAGGGAAAATTCTCCTCGTTCTTGTTTTCAGATCGCTATTAACGTGTCTAACGCACGTTGCCTAGTTGACTTACATTCTTTATTGCAACTCCCTAAATGGGTGATTGATTGATTGCTGCCTCAAGTTTGACATTTTAATAGAAAATGTCAACTTACCGCTTTTTCAGTCAGGATCACACGACCAAGCAGCTGATCTTCCAGACCTTTCATGGTCACAGTGAAATCAATAATGGAAGTTCGAGCACTGATCTGTTAAATAAAGAACAAAAAGTAAAATAACTCTATATCAATGTATTTGGCATTGTTGGCTTCAACACTGCTACGATTCACTAATTTTCCAATCCAATGTCCTTAAATCGTGACTTTTTATGCCAATAAGATGACCGAGAAAAAATCCGCCATTCAATAAATACATGGTCATGTACAAAACGATATTAAAGGTAAAACAACCGTATACCAAGTGCACTTCTGTTGAACACGTTTCCGTAACAAACAGCTGTAACTCACCTCAGGAGTGTAAGCAGGGTTCGAGAGCTTCGTTGTGATATACAGCATAAAGCCTTTCATTACATCAATTTCCTTATCTCCTACTTTGACTTTAAGAGTACTGCCACTTTTTATGAAGTTCTTCTCCAACACATTGTCCAGAGCTGGGTCCATTTCCTCGCCCACGTCCTCAATAAGCAGCGGTCTACCCAATGAGAGGCCGTCTTCGAGATGATTTCGGAAATATTTGTGGTTTAGGGAGGTAATCTGTTAAAAAAAAAAATCACATTTAACGTTATTTATTTGATCATATTGATATTTGCGAGTAGCGAGGAGATTATTATGGTATTCGAGATAATGTAAATTACCGCAAATTAAAAAAGGACAGAAAAAACAGAAACATTCCCAAGCTTGTATGTGGTAAAATCTCACAGCAATTATTTAAAAAAAAAGTGGTTTTAAAGAAGTCAATCAATGAGACAGGAAAACGTTTTTTTAACTCTTAAAAGAAGACATTACGGTTCTGACAGAGTTCACTCTTGTTCTTTATTACATGTAAAAGCGACATTGGAAGTAAAGTTGAACATAATAAAATAATATACGTAAACAGAATTTATAAATTTCAATGTTCAATGTCCGCAGAACAGTGTAAATGAAACCATGCATGGTAACGAAGATACCAGGCACTGTAACTCACCTGCATTTCACTGTCCTTTTCTCTGTTTTTTATCCAAGCTTTTCCTTGACCTTGTGGGTCTATCAACAGAGGGAACCTTGTCGCCTTGGTAACAATAATTCCGTTCTGCACAGACAATTCGTCGTTTGGTAAACCCTGAAGGTTCCATTCGCCGACCTGAAACCACAGAGCATATGTATATAGGCGTTGAACGAATCAAATACTATTCGTATACTGCTGTCTTACAACGGTATAAAGTAGCATTTAACTGAATGCAAAAACGAAACATTATCCTTACCGTTGCAGCATCAACAAGCATACCCGTGACATTCAGGTTGGCGGTAAAGGGTATCTTGCGTGACTTCATGTCCTTCTGCCATTTTCCCATCAACATGTCACGAAATTCCTGGTTAAAAGGACCCGAGTATGACAAAAATCCCGTGCACAGCAACACGTCTCCAACCAATCTGCGGTGAAAACAAAATTACATTTGTTCAGGGGGAAAAATAGTGCACCAAACAAACGTTTTCCAAGCAAGTTTGATAATGGTGTTATTATTAGGGCTCATTTAGAAATTTACCGACAGTATAGCACATCTATATTAGCAAAAGCACTCCTAAAAAGACGATAGTTAAGTACAAATTTTGCGGACGTTTTCCAAACAGATACCCAGAAGAAGGTTTCTTGTTTGCATGAAACGTCTCCCTTTGAACCTTTTTTTTATTTGCAATACACTTCTAATAAACACCATTGCAGCTTACTTACACTTATTTACAATACTTACAATGCTTACAATACTTAAAACTTTCTTACAATACTTAAAAAACTTACAATGCTACAACACTTACTACATTTTTTTAAAAGGAATAAAAACAAAAAAAAAATGACTTATAAGACTATTACTTGTGTATATATTTTTATTTAGAATAATTTAATTTAATTTTCCCCATATTTTCAAAAACAGCTGTAACTTTTTTTGGACAAAATGACTTTTCTTCAAAATATCCAGTTTGTCTTGGAGACGTAGAAGAAAGCCTTCAAAACACAAGTTGCCAATACATGCACTCGTCGCAAAAATGTGGTATTTTGCAATAAGAAGGGTGACATTAAGTGCCTGTTTATTTTCGATGTCTTCATGCCATCCGTATAAGACAGCGGATTCCGTTAGAGTAATGGTCTGTTGAACCTTCTTTGAAACGTTACACAATGAAATGAATTCGTAAACCCGACATATTAACGGTCCACAAAGCACAATTTGGACAACTTAGGGAAGAAATGATAACGCTCCTTTTCATCTTAGATAACTTCAACCATTTAATAGATGACCGTTGTACCGTATTTCACAATAAAACCATACCCTTTCGGGGTACTAGGTAACCCGACATCTTATATGTTTTTTTTACATGGTTTTTTTAGTTAATTAATTATCGTATCCATTTTATTATATTTAACTGTAGGTGTCCCCTATTAGTAGAGGGCTTGCCCCTCGGCTAGTTCTTCCTGACAAGTAATACATACCGCCCAATCTGTGCTTCAAACTCTTTGCTCTGTTCAGTCCATCTTTCTTTCTCGCCTCCTAATCCACCAATCAGAGTGGAGGCTGCCAGCATCTTCCGGCGACATGTCTCTGCGTCATCCAGAAGATCCTGTTAAATCCAGATAGACCAGTTAAACCTGTCAATCCCAAAACATCTACCAACAAAATGTTCCCACAGGTTTTATAGCCATAGTTTGAATATTCTTGAAGTCAAAAGCCGGTCAGAATAGTTAATGTCATAAATTTCCCCTTATTGATGAATACGTAAACTACCGTCAATTCGCCACTTTAGAAACGAGAAGGAAACTGGGCCGAGTGAACTTTCGCAACGACTTCTGGGATCGTTACAGGGGACGCTTCTTTTGTCTCTGTCCCCAGTAACAGTCCCAGAAATCGTTGCGAAAGTTCACTCGGCCCAGTTTCCTTCTCGTTTCTAAAGTGGCGAATTGATAGTTACCTGTTTGATGATAACTACCGTATATTGCAAATACGGAATTTTTCGATGGAAATTAGGCTCTGACAACCTTACACTCTAGCACAGTAAAAATCCTTAAAATGAAAGACAGTCTACCTTCATCCGGTTTTACCTGTTTTTCCTGCACCGCCTTATCGTACATAGCCTGTACTTCATCTAGTTCAGCCTGTTTTTCGTCCAACTGAGCCTGTGCCTCGTTCAGATCGTTTTGAGCCACGTTCAACTTCGCCTCCTGAATTGTCAAATTGGCCTGGAAACCAAAGTTACTCAACGCTTAGTTTTCACTCATTAAAACTTGACACAAGATACCAGTTAATTTTTTTCGCTTGTTTATACACTGCTAACTACAGTGGAATCGAAATAACTTGAACCCCGCTATAACTTGATCTTCTCGCTAGCTTGAACCACATATAGTTTCCCTGCTTCGTTTTGTTATAGAAATGAACCCTCGATAACTGGAATAGTTTTGCTTTCCCCTGGTGGTTCGAGTTTCGGGATTTTACTGTAGATCTTTTATTTCTTGATCGCAGCTGGGCATGCAGTTTTGTTAGGGGTTTTGTCCTTACCGTGCACAAGTCATAATAGGTTTTGTACTGCGTTGGACCTACTGACTTGTAAAAACATTTGGCAGTTTCTTGGTGTTGCGGAAGTTGTGATCACCAACGTAACACAAACGATTCAAAAGACAATGAACAATACAACCACTACAACACGGAAAAATACATAAACAATCTCTTCCAAGTTATTCAAGCCATATGTGTAAACGAAGAACAGAAGAGTTCACAGCAGAGTTCACACGGCGTGATAAAAAAATTAACCACTTTATTCAGGTGTCAGAGTATTTAGCAGGAAAGTTGGAGATACATAAACATAACTATTTTTTGGAGATTGCGGAAACTGTGATAAGTGATATCGCCTTTGAAGTTTGCTAACTGTTTTATAACCAGTCCCCATGCACTGAACATACCGATAAGTCACACAACAGGATACAGCTAAACCTAATGTGCTGGAGTTTATGTAAATTGTTGTCCCTTCGGGACCAAATGGTCTGTCCGTAATAAGGTGTCCACACTATAGGCGAGGTTCAACTGTACATTGTTATCAGATGCAAACACAACTTAAAACATTTCGTACCGATACGAACAACAGCAAATATAGCAACTGATAGGTGAATCTCGGAAGTTACGAAGATTAACAAAAGATTAACAAAGCCATGGCTTTGAGTCTTAACAGAGATAAAAGTAAGGCATGCTATGAACACGATTATTGCCATAAAGTACACCACTTTTAAAATCTCTTTTTGTACGAGAGAGTATTGGTTATCTTCTATTGTAGTAGTACAACTTACCTTTAGTGGTAACACTTCTTTGTTAATGCCAAAGAAAATGGACATGGATTTCGTCCAAGAGCACAAGCCAGCAACATCTCCGCAAACCTGTAAATGGGGAATTACAAACATGAACTCGACATAATATATAAATTCCATCTGGGAAAATAGCTACAGAATGAACGTTTTTTAAATAAAAAGGTGAAATGAATATGCCATGCGCAAGCGGAGGATGAAATAGTTTCTTTTCCAACGACTTTCTTCAAAAATTGGACAAATTCCTAAGCAATTGTCGTAGAAAAGACACACGTGGTACCAATGTATTTTCAATGAACTACTTTGGTAGTTGACTGACAGTTAAGGTAAATATGGCGCCTTTGTGATTATATTTCCTACCCTTTTAGCAGTCTCCATATTGTAGTCTTCCATTTCCAAATAAGGAGCGAGGAGTTCGACCATTTCGTCATTGATAGTGTCCTTCGGGAACGTTTGCAACCCTGATAAGAAGTTAGACTGGCTCATCATCTGAGACAGGAAACAACGATATACTGTTTAGTATCGTAAGGCATGACATTTTATTTTGCGAATGGGCGATTTTCGTTCTATTTTGAGAGATCGAATTTCTGCGGTTTTCACTGTGTTTACATTAGAATTTGGTGGTGATACTTAGAAATCCCAGTAGAGGAGTAAATGTTTGCGGAAAAAAAAAACCTTTTAACGGAACTTTCATACCATACGGTATACTTCTAATACACATGTTTTTATTAACAAGTTAGGTTTATGCTCATTTCGATACCAAAGTACAACATTCAAAACTCAACTAGTGTTGCTGCTTTCAATCATAACCAAACAATATCGTCTCTCTTGATTTTTTGAAACATAAAATCCAGTTGTTCAAACAAACACTTACGTCTGACGAATTTTGCTTAGCGGAAACGAATTCAGTTTCCCTTAAGCTTGGACGGATTTGCGTTCAGCGGAAACGACTTTTCGCTTATTTCGGTCGGATTTTCGCTCAACAAAATAGAACTTGGACAGAGTTTAGACGCGCAGCCTTGCTCAATTTCACCAAAACTTAAAAAAAAAAAACACGCAATAGCAAAATAACAGCGAATTGTTGCCAAAATTTTGTTTCAAGAAAAACTTCTTATTTATTTTTCTCGATTTTTCTCCGAAACAAGCGTTTTTCGCGCGAGCCGCGTCATAGGATCGCATTTAACGTCATATGCTCATTCAATTCAAATTGGGAGACGGCATGATGGCCTTACCTTCAAGGCATCGCTCCAGGAAGGTTTCGAGCAGTTTCTTTCCGGATCATACACCACAGGGTCCAGTCTCTTCCGAAACAAGATCAAAACACAGTCCATAATGCGCATGATCAGATGCGGCGGCTTGGGCAGCTTACGGACCGTGGCGATGTGAGCAGCTTTGATAGTCTGGTGACGAACAAATTTAAGTTAACTGGTTAGCATTTCTTTTCAGCTACATTTTATTAGAGGCTTGTCGCTCTACAATTCTCTTTATCGAAATGATGAACTTAAACTTAAACTATATCGTTATTTAAACACGGTTGCTACATTCAGTGGATAAAAATCAACTGATTTTCAAGTAGGCCGTGTTTATATATCTATTGCATCCAATACTAATTACTACTGTTAGAACGGTTTCAAACTGAGTGTAGTAAAACCAAAACCAAAGTAATTACTTTGACAATCCAATGAACCAATCAGAACTCGAAGCAAATACATGTCGCCGGCGCAAAGCGCGGGAAAACGTAACGCTTGCGAGCAAGTCACGAATTGGTTTTGGATTTACTTCTGATTGGTTGAGAAAGTAGTGCAATATATTTTTAGCCAATCACAAAGCGCCAAATCAGCCAAATCAGGCGCAAGAAGATGCCGAACTTTGTACATCAATTAAGGTGGCTTCTTTTGAGAGCCGACCTTTGGCGAGTGAACGTAGTTGTGTTCTGAAACAAGTGCAATATTACAACACAAGGAATCAGAGAATAAACTCTGTGTAAGTTATAGTGCTAAGGTAAACCCATAAATTTCCCTGTACTGAGCGTTATTAAGCCTCGTGGTCCCTCGTTTCCTTACTAGGGCTAACGCTCAGTACAGGCAAATTTATGGGTTTACCTTAGCACTATAATTTACACAGAGTTAATTCTCTGATTCCTTGCTTGTGTCACCAGTGCTACGTGGCTTAACATTTATTTGTACCCTTCACATTCTCATTGCCACGAATTACCACCTTATTACCCACGATCTGCTCCCGTACGGCCTCGTGGCTCAAGCGGTAGAGCAACGGAAGATCTAATCCGGAGGTCGTGGGTTCGAATCCCACCGAGGTCAAAGATTTTTTTCTTTCCCTCGTGTGGTCCCTCGTTTCCTTACTAGGGCGAACGCTCAGTACAGGGAAATTTATGGGTTTACCTTAGCACTATAATTTACACAGAGTTAATTCTCTGATTCCTTGCATTATTACAACATGATGTCTTACCTGAAGGGCGGCCTCAGCTTCTTCCAGAGCTGGTCTGGCAGCTTCTAGCTTCTCTTCCGCAATGGCTTTATCAGCCTAAAAAGACGCAATGAGAAAATAAAACCGCGTATTATATAAATTAAACTTCAGTGAAATACAACGATTCCTCTCACTGCGGAAACTCATATCTCAACACATGTGAAGATGTTTATTTTATCTTTCTGGTAAGAGTGAAGATATAAATATCTTTACCTCAGCTACCATCTTTGTCGCCCTTTGTTAAATGTCAAACGCGCTAAAAAGTGTTGTTCTTTAATCGAAACATCTTTTGATCTCTCTCGGAAAATGAGCAAAAAATTCGCATAACCTTCGGACAGTATTCGGAGAATTTTCCAAAATCTTCCGAAATATTCGGTAAATTGCTTAAAACTTCGTCATTAGTGTTGTGTCGCACTAGTTCAAAGCAGCTGTTATATATTTTTCGCTCTGTCTGTATTGCTTTCTGTTGACAGATCTTTTTTATTACGTCGTATCTCGAAAAAGACAACTGTCAGTAAACAACTACTTACCGCGATATCGTCCACAATAGCTTGTGCTTTGTCTTTGACTTTCTGAACCTGAGCTTTGACTTTCTCGGCCGCTTGAGCTTTCACTGTAACCTCTTTTAATACCTGTTGGACACAGTATAAACAACTTAAACTTTGAGTCAAAAAACAACTATATACTGACTACTTATGTTGTGCTAATATTTCCGGTTCTTAAAGGCCCACCTTCTTCCAAAAGACGTTGCGGTCGTTTGTTTTTGTTTTGAAACGCTCAATTGTTTATACGCGTGATCTGATTGGTTGCACGCATTCAAGCGTGAATTTCGTGTTCCACGAAATTCAGCACAGAAAGTGATCACGGCGCGCACAGCATTTTGGGTGAAGGTGGGCCTTTAACGCAAAGAACACCCAGAAAAATCTGCAGCTTCAACCTCTTATCACTTAGTTCAATACCGATGAAGTCTCCATTGCTTTCATTTACTGGCTTCCTTTACTTGCATGACAACTACGAACCCTATAACTCAATCAAGGCAAACATTCTCACCAACTCAGCCTTTTCGGATGCTACAGCTAACTCTTTCTCTTTGACAGCTAATTCTTTAGACAGCTGAGCAACGGACTCACTGGCCTCCACGAGCTTGTCTAAACCAGTGTTCATTCGCCGCGCCAACTCGCCAATTTGTTCTCGTTTCGAGGTGTATATGGACTTGTAGCCGTTTATGAAAGAGAGGTAAGACTTGGGGGTGACGTGTGTCGCGCGACGGTATCTAAAAACAAACAATAAAACATGTTACGGCCAAGCAAAGAGTTTCAAAGCTTGGAACGGATTCCTTTGACATTTAAAAATACTATCGTTTCAACATAAGAATTCCTTGAAGCAACTGCTTTCAAAGTATTCCACAAAGCAACGAACATTTTCATGGGTCTACCACTCATTTTTTTCGCGAATATTGTTCAATTTTCCTTTTCAGTGGCTCTCGAAATACTTATTTCCATCATTGATTCCCGCACATACATTATATACTTTTAATGACAGTTATGAGTATTTCAAGGTATCGGTCGTCACTAATGACGATCTGGTTTAGTCTTATCTGACGATAAAACGATACATTGCTTGTTCTTTTCTTGCTATACTAAGTACAGTCTTGATAACTCGAACCGTTAGGGAAAACGTAAAACTACTTGGAATGAGTTAATCGAGAGTTCAAGTTATCTATGTCATGTGGAGTTTGACGTGTTTGCGTCAAAACCGCCCCAAATTAACACTAAGTACCTTTGTGAAATATCAAATGAACTTTCGAAGTCAGAATATACTGTAATCAGAGGTTTAGAAAGTTTTTCAAAACAAAGGCGATAAACATTCAAGTTGCAATCCATAGGCCTTTATCACGCCCCGCCATTTTGTATAAAAATAAAAGATTTTTTGCCCGCCTAACCTCGTTTTCAACTTTTTTACTGCGAGGCTGGGCGGGCAAAAACAAAGCATTTTATTCTCCGGGGAGTCAACATGGCAACCGCGTGATAAAGGCCTATTTCTACCATGGCCATCTGCAGCCCAAGACACTTATTTCTTTACACTTAGAGCACTAGCAGAATAATTTGAAACAAAACTATACCATTATTTTTGGTTTGTTAAAGCAACACTAGAAATGGTGACATGGCCCCTTTAAATTCTGAATTGTAAATGCTCGAGAGTGAAGAGGCTTATTCCGTCTATGTTAACGCAAAGTTTTCAGGGAATTCCTAGGGAAAATAGTGGCATTCAAAACATCTCAACTTCACCAAGAGGTTTACGATTTACAGCCCTTGGAACAAATAGTACCAAAGCAGTTTGCATTTCACATTTTACTGGTTGGTAATCAAATCGTGGTCTAAGACCCTGCATTACGAATTAAACTTAGACGAATAAAATGGAACATAACGTTTCTCTTTGAGTTCAGTTATGCCATAGACACCTGGACATGGAGAAGCTTTGCTTTATTTTGTTTCTCGTATGCTGCTTCACTGAAAAGTTGGTATTTCGAAGGCAACCTGGGGTTGACTTTGACTTTGATTGGGATTGTGAAGGATAATAATTTTTTGAGCGGTTTGCCGTGAACTGGTTTACCAAGTCATTGTGGTTGTTTTTTTCTTCTCAGAACCCTTTAAGATTTTGGCGTTTTTGTTCCAGAAAGCCACGGCATTTTATGTAATGTTGGTACTGTTGCTTGATGCTATTAGTGCTAAAATACGAATTACTTTTTACACCTATCAATCGGAAATCTGTAAAGCAGAAGTAGTTCACTGTTACCTTTGGAAGTAATCAGTACAGCTGATAGCCACACCGTCATGAAACACACCCATTGCGTGCACCACTTGTTTCTTGACTTCAGCATCGCAAACTATATCAAAATTTGACAAAAAGTGATCTGCTACTGCAATCAAAGCATCTTTTGGCCAGCGGCTGAACCAGTCCATCGTGCAACCGCTGATCAACCCTGGAAACTTCAGCGATCTGTTGCGGAACTTCTCGCCGACCTGTGCAAAAAAAAAATAGAATGAAGAAAATGACTTTTAAGGGCAACAAAATATCATGACATTACTGTGAACATTCTATTCTTTTCAGCATAAAGTTCGAAACCTTGCCGGTTTTTACACGTTTTGTTTTATGGTAGTGAAAATCCCATGGTACATTAATCCAACGTTTCTGATAATATCAAAACGATAATCTTTCTGTTGTGAGCTTAACAGCTACTAGCAGAATCGAAGTTAAATGCCGATCACCCTTTACATAAGAAAAAAAAAAAACGCACCGGCGAGAAACACAGCACGACATGAAGATTGTGTTTCGCTCGCGTCAAGAAGTAGTCGTACAGATTTTCCCCTGTCGGTGGTCGCCTGGGGAATTCTTTCTTCATAACAGGTATCAGCTCGCCGCAGATTTCGTCGATTTCGTCACGAGCAAACAGATTGGAAATCTCCCCCGAGGAGAGCAAATTATTGAGATACTCCAGGAAGCCTTCTTCTTTGATTTCTTGGTCGGTGAAGATGAATGTAATGCCCAAGCCTTGCATTCCTGCCACTCGGTAAAGATACTTGAGGTCTTCCATCAGGTTGGACGCATTGTAAGACCTATGAGAATTGAAGTGATAATTTTAAAATGACTGATCGACGAACAAATGAGCTAACTGACTGGCTAAGTGACTGTGTCAAGGAAGAATCAACGAAGTTACGGTTTTTCTATTTGAATGTTCAGTACCGGAAGGTAAGAGGTAATAATGGCAGTTGTTGGAAGGCTGTTGGAAGTGCACGTGAACGAACTGTTTATGCAATTAACAGCCTGAATTGATGTGACTGTGAGCGACTGTCTGACTGACTGACTGACTGACTGACTGACGTAGTAACGAACTTGGCTGGCTGAATGACTGAGTGACTAGCTAGTCGACGACCAACTGGCTGCCGGACTGACTGACCGACTGACTGGCTGGTCGACTATTTTTAAAAAACTGACTGACTGACTGACCGACTAATTAGTTGACTGTCTGAACTTCCGGACACAGGAAAAAGACTGTCAGACTGAAAGGCCATCACAGTGACTACTCACTGAAAACGAATAGATGGTCTGGCGAACCAACTGCTACCTGGCTGACTGAAAACGGATTGACTATCTGTTCCATTCACTGAGTGACCGACTGTTTGGTGAAAATCTGATGAATTGTTTGACTGATTTACTGATCATCTGAATAGCACCTTGTCAGAAAGAAAGCACTTCTTACCTGCAATTAAACCACTTATCCATCTAATACTTGGCCCCAAACGTAAATGAATCAACCGCATAACTAACAGGTTTACAATAATGCAAATCTACTACGCTTAGTAAGTCACACCTGGTCAGGGTGATCTGAAACGTCTTGTAGCCAGCGATAAAAGAAGCCAGACGCGTTAAGCTCTGCTTTCCAGAACCACCTACTCCTACTAAGAGGGCGTTGCCGCGTGGAGTACGAATAATACGGGACACCTGAAAAACCAAAGCAAAGATTTGTAACCGACACCATTTTAAAGTGTTGATCTTCTTTTACAGCGTCAGACGAAGCTAAAGCTGACTTCAAACGGCAAACTTCAATTGCCAAACAAACTTCCAGAAAGCTCAATTTCGTTCTTAAACTGACCGTGACGCCAAATCTCGTGATGAGTGGGTCGGTAACATCGTGTGTTTGAAAATGTTCACACATCAAATGCGAGTTTGCCAACTCAAAAATTTAAAGTTGGTGAGAAATGAATAGAAACAAGTTCTATTTGTCGCTAACAGTCTGTCGACAAGTTGGCCAACGTTGATGAACATTCACACACGCCAACTTGAGTTTGCCAACATGAATTTATCAATTATAATTTGTCGTGTGAAGGCGGCTTAATAAGAAAACCAAATGAATTAACCAGTGTTAGTAATTTTTTAGGTTCATTACTGGCAAGAAAATGGTTTGGACGATCGTAGAGAAAATGTATAAAATGTGAAAAAAGATCGACCATTTTGGGAAGAAAAAAAGAGACAGTTTTGCACGAATGTCACTTACCCTCATAAGATGGATCATGGCATCTCTAAAGAACACAAGATCCATGCCGGCGCCTCGGATACTTTCGTTATACTGTTCCAAGTACATCTTCAGTCTTTCTTCAAGTCCTTCAAACGATGGGATCTTAGAAAAAAAGGTTGAACCCAAAAATAAGCAAGATTTATCTTGACCTAAGGCAGCACAAAAATAAACGACACTGACAAAAGAAATAGACAAGCATTTCCTTCAAGAAAAAGATGAAGTGATGGATACAATCACAAAAGCTTCGCAAATGCTTACATATTTTCATTCAAAAAACAAACATTATGCGGGAAATATGTAATTTGACCGAACGGCATTTCCTTTTAATAGTACGTTCACAGATTTATGATCGACTCAAATCATTTCCAAGTTGATTTCTTACCAGTTCATAGACCTTTGGAGTTTCGAAATCTGCATCCTCAGGTTCGTCGCCTGTGGCCTCTGGGGCATCCCTACAGAATACCACAAGTCACATTCACATGCTGGTTTGACAAGTACATTAAAAAGCCGCTTCTGCCGAGGTAACTTGTAAGTTCTGATTCAAACGAGTTAAGGCTTCCTATTTTACCACATGAAAACAGTTAATATGCACTAGAAGAACATAACTCGAAAACAGGTTACTTAACAAACAGAGTACTAAACCCTTTTCACTCCCAGAGTCAATTATGGAGACATGTATTGAGTTCTAACTTTTGAGTCTGTTGATGAAATCCTATGGTGTGACCATTCATATGAAACCTCTTCAGCAGTACTTTTGCATGGTACCATTTGTTCTAACTTTTGAGTCTGTTGATGAAATCCTATGGTGTGACCATTCAAATGAAACCTCTTCAGCAGTAAATTTGCATGGTACCATTTGTTCTAACTTTTGAGTCTGTGGGCAAAATCCTATGGTGTGACCATTCAAATGAAACATTTCCGGAAGTACTTTCACGTGGTAACATTTGTTTTCCAATATTTTACAAAATGAAATTTGGGATTTTTCTTGAATTTTGATTTCTGTCACTTTCGGAAGTTAAAGAGTTGATCTCTTTAATTAATTAACTTGAACGTCCTCATTACCACAGATATACATCTCAACAAACTGCCAATTCTCAAGCACTATGGTCGGCTCTTATGTGCTCTTGTAGATTTTGCCGAGATTTTCATGAATATTGTCAAGAATTCCAACTACAAACTTTAATGGGTCGTCATCGGCTCTCAACCGGATAACCAAGTTTCAACTCTCAACAAATCATGCCCAGTTTCTTCAATTCTCGTTAAATCAAGACAAATCCTGTCAACTCATGCCCAATCTCGTCCACTCACGTGAACTCCCGTCAACCTTTGTCGTCTCTCGTCAAATTTCGTTAACTTCTTTTACTCCTGTCAACTCAACTCTCGTCAAGTTTCGTCCACTCTTATCTACCTTCGTCAAGTCTCGTCAGAGCACGTCAACTTTCGTCGTGTCTCGTCAATTCTGGTCAACGCTCGTTCTTGTTTCAACCCTGTTTAACAAGTTACACGATGACGTAAATCAAGCACGGACAAACCTCAAGAAGTCCACCAGATATGGCATATCCTCAATCATCGCCTGTAAGTCTTCTCCGAGTTCCTCGCCGATGACTCGCTTCATTGTCTTCTCAAACCAGTCTTTGTCGGGCTGATTCGTGAAGCGGTCGGAAATCACTCGGATACATTCGTGTTTCCATAGAGACATAACGGATTGCTCAGTCGACACCACTTCGGAGATGCAGTAGAGGATCCCTTGCCAAACCCTGGACAAGTCTCGCAGGTTGAAGATGTAGTGAAATTTGGCTGGCGTAGGAAGCATTTTGATCTGATGACAAATAAAAGAAATGTGACATGTCATAGAACTAAAATCAAAAGTTAAAGGGCCTAGGTTATATTCGGAATGAACAGAAAAGACTACAAGGCAATATTAGTAAGCTATGAAAAATGGACTTCGTATAACTAAAGTTGAAATGAAATATTTAGTGTTAGCGAACTTGTAACGTAGCTCACTCATTCATCATCCACAGCCTGCTGGTTTGGAGCCGCAATTAACTAGCTATTAGTTTGATAGCTAATAGCTAGTCCTATTTAAGCCTGACTTAGTAAGTCATACGGGCTATGTCCAATTTTTAGTGTTTCTTTAAATAGCCAAAAGACATCTTTATATTTTTGTTTCAAAGTATTTTACAAGTGCTCTAAGAGTAAAAATAATTGTCTTGGGCTGCAGATGGCCAGGATGGAAATGGATTGCAACTTGAAAAAAATGAGCCAAGTTTTTCATGTTTATCGTCTAGTGTCTTGGAAAACTTGCTAAAACTTTGATTATGTTTTATTTTTCTCTTCATTTTAGTGCTCTTTAAGCATTTCGCATATGACAAAGGTACTTCGTTTTAATTTGGGGCCGTTTTGACCTGAAACATCAAAATAGCCATGAATAGCTCCTGTAAGACTTCCTTTCACTGCAGAAATCGTTCACTTATAAACCTCGTCTGCAGTCTCAAAGATGGACACTTTAATGTTTTCTTTCCACTAAAGTGGAAATGTTTCGACTAAAGGAAAAAAAGAACATTTTACTATAATGTAAAGACAACATTAGCAAGTCAGATTTTAAGACGAAAGGATTATTGAGTAGGTCCTTCATAAGCGGAAACAAAGCGTGTCCAATCTGTATAGGAAATAAATCGTAGAATGCATTCCAAATCTTAATACCTTAGTAAGTTGCCATAGTCTGCGTGTGCATGGAACAAGTTTGTTAGCAAGCTCTTGAACAACACTTGAAAAGCCACGCTCTGAACAGAAATGGCCAGCCGCGATAACACCTTGATAACAGAGAAACACATGAAAATTAGAACAGAACAGAATTGTTCGCGGAGAAGGGTGATAGGTCTTTTGAGGATACTATAGTATACAGGGGAACGTTTATCTTACGGGGAAGAGGGGAAGATTCTGTGTAGGGTAGTATCATTGGGTCTTCTAAGATAAAGTGGCATCTCAGCATATATGACTCTCAATATACAGTGACTATAACAGGGATCACACCCCCCTCGTTTTGCTCCTTTGGGATGGAAAACGCAACTTTAGACGTCTTTCAGTCATGGCACGTTCTTTACTCGAGTGTCTTGCCCGAAAATACATGTATGCTTGAAATCTTACAAAAACAATGGTTTTTCAAGTTAGTGTACACAAGGTGATGTAGAACACTATCTGTCCGTGAAATGCAATCAATCGGGTGAATCTCTGTGATCGAGCACTTTGGCATACAGTTTAACGATAGCATTCTCAACTGCAATTATCCCTCCATCCAACACTCCATTTAGATTGTCCGATCACCTTACCTATTTGCAAGGATGATCGCTTAAGATAAATTCAAACGTATTAGGATAAACTGAAACAGAGAACAGTACACGCGGCAAACAACTCACCAAAGATCTTGTCAATGGAGCTGTTACTGGGCAGAGTACAGTTGAAAACGCTAAATTGCCGCTTGAGTCTCTGTGGAATATCATTTCTGCCTCCTCCAGGGTGAATCATGGCTGCTAGGAACTGAATATCAGCCAGAATTGTAAAGTCGCCTGGTTTCTCCAGGTTATAGAAACCTTTGTTCTCCATAACCTGACGGACTATTTCATTGGTTACCTGTGAAGTTGCAAGACCGGGGTGAGAATACAATTTAATTTACCCTTAATGTTGACGGATAAAATATAGATTGGGTTAAGATTATTTCATCATCTCAAAAAGAAGTAAAACTTCTAATTATTCCTCGAAGTGCAGGTGAATAGTGGTGGGTATTTGCCGAGCCGCTTTCTCGAGGTGTTTGGATACCCGATGAAACACTATTTCGAGTGTTTGATATAGCTTCTCAAACTGATCATTAAATACGGCCGGAATAAAATCGCTAAAATCTATGCCAATTAAGATCGGGTTTCCAATTTGTTCAAACCATATAAATTATTAGATTAATTTGAGAATAAAAAACAAACCTGATCACCCCATTCGTTGATAATCGGCATGTTAACATCATCAATAAACACAGTCATTTTCTTCCCGGCTGGAGGGCCGTAAGTGTTCCCCATTCGCTTGTCCACGTAGCTCTCAATCGTCCGTTGGAACATCATTGGTGTGGAAGCAGAGGAAAAGTTGAAACTTTTACTCAAGTGCCTTTCAGGATCGTATTTGCCCATGTTACCTTTGATCATGACTGTTTTGGCTGTACCTTGCTCGCCGATCAACAGAGCAGCCTGACATGAATCAAAGCATGGTATATTAGAAGGCAGTGAAGATAACGTACAGTATGTGTATAGATGATTTTACACCAACATTCACACCTATATCATGTTGTATGGGTTCTATCGATTGAGTCTGTGGATGTGTGAACATAAAATGAAAGTCATTGAGCAGTACTTTGCTGTGGTGTTCAAGTCTACGGGAGAAATACTTAAGTGTGACCATTCAAATGACAGCTCCTGACAGTACTTTTCTGTGGTACTGTTTATGTACATGGCTTATGATGCTGTACAAGTTGGTTCTAACTTTCAACTTTTAAGTCTGTGAATAAAATCCTAAAGTGTGACCATTCAAATAAAAGCTATCGAGCAGTGCTTTCCAGTGGTGCTGTTTATTATGCTGTACAAGGTGGTTCTAACTTTTGAGTCTGTGGATGAAATCCTAAAGTGTGACCATTCAAATGAAAGCTATTGAGCAGTACTTTCCTGTGGTACTGTTTATTATGCTGTACAAGATGATTCTAACTTTTGAGTCTGTGGATGAAATCCTAAAGTGTGACCATTCTAATGAAAGCTACTGAGCAGTGCTTTCCAGTGGTGCTGTTTGTTATGCTGTACAAGGTGGTTGTAACGTTTCAGCCTATGGATGTATCCATACAGTATGACCACGTAAATAAGGGCTACTGAGCAATACTACCCTGTGTTGCTGTGTTATTTTATGCTGCACAGAGAGTGGTTCTAATCAAAGATCTTAGTCATTTTGATTTCAAAAAAAAAGTTAAACGGTATTTATTGTCGAAACAGATATACTGTCCAACCCCAGTCGTCTTCTAATTTTCGCTATTTTTTGCTGTCTTTGCTATTTGTGTGCAGTGTGTGTGTTTATGTGTCTGTAATAGAGTGATTTTACTTCATCTGTGAAATAGTTAGAAGAATAGTAGACTATAATTCCATTGTTTGCTTTTGTTTAATTTGGACTATCACACACTTATTGTTAGATAGTGTTTCACAGATGAAGTAAAATCACTCTAGAGTGATTTTACTTCAACTGTGAAACAGAAACTATTAGTTAGTGTGTAACACTATCTATCACTATCTATTACACTAGCGCTAGACCTTGAAAGAGTGATTCACAATCTAACAATTAGTGTGTGATAGTCCAAATTAAACAAAAGAAAACAATGGAATTATTGTCCAATAGTGCGTACTATTCTACTAACTATTTCACGGGTTAACTGTAATCGCTCTAATATTCGAGGATAATAGAAACTGATACGAAGTATTACGGCGTAAAATCCTACTATCTATTTCACAGATGAAGTAAAACCACTCTAGATGTCTACATGTGAATTGTTACTACACAAGACTAGTGTCTAACTAGAAAACTTTATGGTTCACTTAGACGCTAGGCATTTCCTCAAACGGTATTTATATTTAGTTATTCGTCCTATTGTTTTAGTAATTTTAGTTTAGCTAGATATATATTTCCTTGTAACATAAAATGCCATGGAAATGTGAAAATAAAGTATTGTAAGTATTGTATTGTAGTATTGCATCTAACTTTTGAGTCTGTGGATGAAACCCTATAGTGTGACCATTTGTATGAAAGCTATTGAGCAGTACTTTCTGCGGTGGTGTTCATTACGCTGAACAAGGTGGTTCTAACTTTTGAGTCTTGAGGATGAACGTCTTTAGTTTGACCGTTCAAATGAAAGCTATTGAGCAGCATTACGCTGAGTCCTCAGCCATGCACAAAGACGATCTATTGAAACAGGGAAACAAACCTTTCCCTGTTTGGACACAGTCTGGATGAGGTAGTCTGTCCGCACGTTATCCACGTTTGGGACAAGAATGGAGAGGAAATCAGGACTGTGGTCCTTGGGGTAGATGTATTCCTCCACGCGTTTGTTCCAGTGCTCCCATTCACCTGTGATTCGAAAAAGAAAGTAAAGAATTATTTCTAGTTGCACAAGTGTCTCCTCGCGGAAGGGATTTTCGCACGCGTTCGGGTGTTTCGCTTGCTCGACTATCTCTTAGAGAAATAAGGGACTTCTCGAAGTCTACATACGCACAAGCATTGGTAAAATTGTGAGCGACCGGGATAACAACAGCAGCTTGTATTTCACTACTGGGACTTGCGCAAGATAAGTGTAATTGTGCGTGCGTATGTCGCTTATGCCTGAGCTCATTTCACAACTGGGCTTTAGGTTTAGACTTTAGGTTTTTATTGGTCTATTAATCTTTTCAATCAAAGATCACAATAGTTTTTAGAATTAAAAGTTTTTCGTGTTTCCACAAAACCTGAAAAAACTACTCTACTGATGACAGTAGACTTTGTACAGATGACTTTGCACCTCATTCGTCCTCGTGAAAAAAAATAAATAAATAAGGCAAAAGTGCATGGAAAGTCCTTCTAATCACTGGGGTACAAATACCCAGTGAATTCTATGCAACCAAGTTGGCAAATTGGTCACAATTTGAGGTAAATTGGCCACAGTAAAAAGTAAGAAGCTGACGTTTCGAGCGTTAGCATTTTGTCAGAGCGAATCAACGAATTGTGGGTTGTGCGTGGTTTATATGTCAAACGGTTTAGCTACCCTATCAACTCATGCTTTACTCCCCCACCGACATGCACAGCACCACAGTTTCTTCAGAAACTAACCCCTGTCATCTTTCTAAAAGGAACCAAGGAGCAAAATACCTGCTTCGTTCACGAGAAACTCAAAGATCGTGTCAAGCGATCCCTCGGCAATGGGAGGTAGATCCAGTTCAAAGTTTCCTCTTGCGAACTCCTCCATCTTGGCGCGGTCATCGAGTTCCAACAGCGCGCCAAGACTCCACATGACACAGAAGATGTAAACTCGCTCCAGATGAGACGCAGACACGTTAGTTCCGTCCTCTTTCTTAGGGATCAAACCTTCCAGAATAGTGATGGCCTATCAAGGAATAGAAACCATGCCAGTCAGGGTTCCTTCTTTTCTTAAGAGAAAAGTGACGAATGGTTATAACGTGCCGGACCAGAGAGTTACGATGTCACAGCTTCCTTGTCTACACAACACATATAATTGTTACCACACGCAATAAAAGACAACACTCATTTGTGGGCGTCTTGCAGCCTTCTAAGAAGAGGTGATTGAGAAAGCTCACATGATTTAACATGTTCGATTGACAAGAGCCAGATAGAGAAAACAAATGCCTAATAAGGAATTACACGCGATATGAAGATGCAATAGTGATTGTAGGCTGGAATTGGTTGTTGCTTTCTAACATAAACTATTATTCTATGCTAAAATATCATCCAATACCAGTGGGACAAAGGGGGACATGGAATGATTTGGGAAGAAACATTTATTCCTCTACATGGTATCTTGTAATGATCAAAGTGTAACATTGTAATTTTTATACATTGACTGACCAAATCACTCTGAGGAACCGAAAAAGCCACTTTGCAACACTGTTTCATCCGACTTGTATTCAGTGGAAAAATCCTATCTAGATGGATTGACGATCGAACACTCAAGCTCAACCCCGTCCCCCTTGGTACCGGTGGAGTTTAGGATCACATTTACTTACACATTGTAAGACTGTAACAACAAATTCATTACTACACTGTATAGTTATAATGGATTTTCAAGGAAAATGTACACTTTCAAAAATAATGAAAGACGTGCTTGAGTGCTTGTTTGTAAAACTGTGGCTTTTCCAAACTATCTAAGATATACAGACCTGCACAATGTAATTATGTTCCAAAATGTCCATTTTGAAAACGCAATTTTCTTGAACAAAGCGTAAGATTTCATCAAATGACTTGTCAAACAGACCTTTTAAGACCTCTGCCTCGGCTTCTGGCCGCTTATTAAGCCATGCCTGCGGAAATCACAACAACACAGTGTCAGGGCTAGAATCACAACCAAGATGGACATAAAACATGATTCATTCTCAATCAAAATAACAATCATAGTTTTCCTACGGACGAAATGTTAACTGAAAAAGCATGTTTCGACTACAAAACCAAACGTCTAACTGGTATTCTGTGTATTCCTCACAACATCCTTTCAAACAACTAACACGCATCCAAAATATTAACTAACAACCCAGAGATTCCGCGGAGAATGCAGTCGTTTTGCCTGACCAATTAACAGAAAAACGTGTCCGAAAAACATTAACGGAAAATAACATACTCAACCTTGGCTGACAATCAACAACTACAATGTTTGAGAAACTGCCAGTCACTCTGGGATCCTTACATCAAGTGAATTACACAGACATTTAAATGTTTAGTCATGCCATTCTCACCTGCAGAACAGGTCTCCAATCCAGTCCAGAGGAGCTCATATACACCATACCGTTGCGTGACACTGTAGCTGGTGAAGCATTATCGATGTTGTGAGGCTCAAAGATGATTTTACACTGAGGAGACATGGGGATCCGATCTCCATTAGCGAGGGTTAGTGTCTTGTTATCGTCCAGTACGCTGTTGAGATTCTCAATCCAGATGGCATCTACTGGTCCATCCAACACGATCCAGATGCGTTCACCTAAGGAACAACAAGCATGGTTGAATTATACTACTAAGAACAGCATACCGAGATAACTACTTACTACTTACGGGCGTGCAAATAGTGTAACAAGCCAATCATAGCTTATGGTAACCATTGCATAGCTCTTATAAATAGTTATAACGGCTGACTCCTCTGTTCGCAGGGCGCTTGCTGGATAACGCAATAGTATTAATGGTTGCCTTTGGAAGCCATGAACATATCTTAACTAACGCTGGTTACTCAAACGATCCCACACGGCCTAGTGCCAAAAGTTGGCGCTCAGTCGCCATGAAGTTTCTGGAGTAACAAACGAACCATACAAATGGGATAAAAATGAATGGAAAGGATAATCCGCCTCCGTGTTCCCGGGTGTGATTTCAATTTGGAAATTTCGTAGTTGTGCAGGGAGGAAAACCAGAGTTCGCTGAGAAAAACCCTCTGAGCAAGAATGAAACCGCCAAAAAACATGATCCACATTATTATGGCGTGGAGATTCACACATTGTGCGAGGTAAGTGCTTTGACAACTGCCTCATTTCTGCTGACCTATAGTCAAGACCAAGGTAACCAACTGGTTAGTTTTAATGATACAATGGCAATCTTCGCGATGAAGAGAACAATTGAACAAATTTCATTTACGAACCTTTTTTAGCACGAAGCGTCTTTCTCCACAGAGTTGAGAAAATACCATCAGTCCAGTCATTGGTAGCGACATCTAGGCGCCCGAACATCTGAGGTGCAGTGATGGCTTTGGGGTTCATTCTCATTTCTCTGTGAGGCGTCCCACAATCCGTCATCGCTTTCATTAACAAGTGGATGCACGCTGTTTTACCCGCTCCACTCGGACCTAGGACCATCATTCCATGACGCACTCGCTGAGTCTCAAATAACTGCAAGAGAAAAAAAAAACAACATCATCATCAATCTTTATTTACACACGAAATCGTATCATATTACACGATGGCGTGTTGTTCTTTATGTTGTTCTTTATGGCAGTGACCAACATACATAGGCATAAATATGTAGACACAAGCGCACACATAAATCATTTTGCAAAAGATTGGCTGGAATATTGGACAAAGATTCCTCGTCAGCAATTGCCGTGAGCGTTTTTCTTTTCAAGATGGAGGATTGAAAACAAAAAAACAGAGATGATTTGCTAAGAACTTTGCGTTCTACCGAAAGGAAAAAGGTCGTCCTGGAAAAAAAAAAACCAACAACAACACAAAAACGGCCTGGTCCCTTATAGCTACAGCAGTATTACCTGGATAAGTTTCAACCTCCATGATGGATGGTTGATAAGGCCAGCTTCTTCCACCTGGTTAGCTATCGCTTGTTCTAACTCGGGATAACCAGCTTTGTCCAACACAATGCCAGGGAAGAGATCGTTAATAAGACTCAAGAACAAGGGTTCATCTTCGTCAATCTGAGACAAGTATAACAAAATTGGACGTTTAAATAAAGTTGTAGTGACGGTAGCGCATGCCAAGCTAAGGTACAGAAAGAGCAAGGAGAGCTGTTAGTTGTCGATGATATGGCGTTAACAAAGATTAGACAAACGACCAAATGAAACATCTTTGAAAACGACCGTATCTGACACAAACGAAAAATCCTGCGTATGGAAACGATCTGTTTGTTCCTGCAGCATTTGGCAACCGATCAAATTTCCCGCTAGCCTGAAAAGAAAGAACATCCCGAGCTTTGGTATCCATATAAATTCTGCATGGTTATAAGACGTTCTTCTGGACCTATGCTACCTTTTCAGGTTTCATTATGTTTAAAGAAATTTCCGCTGTCATTAAAATGAGTTAAACTGCTTGAAAATGTTAACTGCAACATTTGCCTCTCCCTGTTAATTTAACAATCTTACCAGTTTAGAGAGGTTCATATCCCGGAGCACTCTCATAACAATCGTGTTTTCACTGTCACCGACACTCTGTCGTTTTGCAGCACCAAGAGTTCTCAGAACTGATAAAATATTCCTCAGACCAAAATCATAATGAACCTGGAATAAAACAAGAGGGTGATTAGTTTGCATAAAGTTACGGTTTATCTAATCTGGCATGATGGTACAGTGGTAAATCGATATCAAGTAATCTAACCCAACTCACTTATTCAATATGCTTCAATACTTTGTGTCTAAGGATAATATAGATTTGTTCGTAAGCTCTCGTCCATGTCTGAGGACTTGTTCACTTAAAAGTTGGAGTACACTGACGGCACATACATACGGCACGTGAAGGTCTTGGACGATTACACTAGAAAAGTGGAATTTGCATCTCAGTACACATTCACTTAGTGCAGAATAGACACTACCAAATAAAAAAAAAAGTGCCAAAATAAGACAATCAAAAGATAATTTAAAACACCTTTTGTGGGAAAACAGTTAAGTAATCCCGCAAAGCAAGAGTGAATGGAGCAGACTTCGTGCTTAAACCTGAGACTGAAAAAGTCATATTTTTACATCAGGTTTAAAGTACCTGTTTGGAGAGCTGTTCTTCGCATAGTTTGTACAAAGTGAAGAATTTCCTGGCGAGGGTCACATTGTCAATAAAACCACAGCTAGCTAGTTTCACACGGATGATGATCTGTCGGTCGGGAACCATCATGGCCACGGTACGGAACTGGATCTTAAGATTCTCTGGAAGCTCCTGTCGACCAGCGTACCCTGGGTTCATCGTCAGAAAGATGCCTGGGATGGAACAGATATTAGAGTTTAGTTAACAGTATACGTGGTGCCTTTTGCCTTCAATTTTTCCCGTTGGAAATGGAAGTAGATTTGTCGAATTCAGCTGTGCTTTGACAGCATTAGGTTTAGGTAATTTACTCACAAATACCGGCAAGGAGCTTAAAGTTAACCACAGAATTGCGAACAGTTCCTATCTCGCTGGCCCCAGTTGTTCAAAGAGTGGATAGCGCTATCCACCGGATAAATTACTATCCAGTGGATAAACGTTAACAAAACCCATTGCGCTATCCACCGGATAGTGATTTATCCGATGCATAGCGCTATCCACGTTTTGAACAACTGGGCCCTGGTGTTTAAGAATAGTTTAGTTCACAATAGGCTAATGCTCTGCAACAAGTGCGTCTTTATTTTTATTTAGTAGTATTGTTTGACTTGAAACAAGACTATTATTTACCAAATTCAGGATTCATTTCCACCACATCACCATCCGAGAATATGAACTGCTTCTTCCGCTCTTTCTTGCACATGAGCACAATGTAGATCTGTTGGGCAGCCACGGATAACACAGGAAGATCAATACGGTTGAACTCGTCAAAGCAACCCCAGCTTCCTGATTGGGCCAGACCTAAAAAATATCAAACATTTGAGGCAATAATTAGTTGCTTCCATCATAATGATAAAGCTTGTTTACTGCCATGTCTATAACCAGATATCCAGATACTATTTGTGAAAAAAGAACACATTACACTCCGGTTGAAACCCATTTATTTTAGCAGGGGCGTAGCTACATGTACCTGTACGCACGTACGCACGTGCGTACCTGAAAACGTAGAAAAAAAGAAAGATTTGGGACTTGAGGGTGGGGGAGGAGGTAGGGGGAGTGTTTGAAAACAGTGACTGTGCGTACCTCTGAAAAAGTCCTGGCTACGCCCCTGTTTAGGCATTTCATTCACAAGGAAAATAGAAACTTGTCCTTATCTATAAATTGATGGTTACAATCGTGAAAGTCTGAGACAAATGTAAACAGCCGTCGAAACGCGAGCATGTAAGAGGAAAAAGAAACCATTTACATAGTTTTAGTTCAGTATGACTAAGGCTGAAGATGTAGTGGTATAGGGATGATATCTGTTGACTAACATTTTTTTTGTTATTCAAATGTGCCAACCACTGGAACAAAAGAACCCTTTGTTTCGGCAGCCAATAAGGCTCTGGTTGGCACATTAATAACAATTGGTGACGTCATTGATATCTTCCCTATTTTATAGCAGTGGCTTTACTCAATGAAACATAATTAGGTTAGTACACGATTCATTATAGGTTCTCATACATTTGGTTTAGTTTTCGAGTAAAACTCCATTTGCTTTTTGGGATATCTTTGTTTTCTTGAATATTGAAGCAACATGAGAAAATCTCTTTCTATAGAATCTCACAGATATAAACGTACCTTTGAAAATTCGACCAAGTCCTCTGTAGTCCATTTGATCCGAGCAGTTGAATACCACTACATATTTACCAAGCGCTTTTCCCATGTCTTTAGTGGTCTCTGTAAAGAAGATAAAAAAGCAGAGCAAATATCAACCAAAAGCCGCCTCCTACAAAACTCCGCATAATATAGGACTGGAGATAACATCAACTAAGATGTTCTTAGGTGCTAAACTAATCGCGTTCGACGAAGGAGAAGGCAATCTGATCTGATGGTCTCCCTGTGGTTTCGTGAGTGTCCATTTGGTGTTCTCTTTTCAAGTGGAAATTTGCAAAACAACAAATGTTAGCATTATACTAAAGTAACCTTGGGATACAAAGTTCAGTCGACTAAAATCAAACCTGTTTTTCCCGTTCCAGCCGGTCCAGCCGGTGCACCTCCCATGGACATTGCAAGAGCCTGTGCCAGAGTAATGTAACAACGATCTGTCAGCGGTGTAATCACAAGTCGTTCAGTGCAGCCAATGAACTCGTTTTGATAGATGAAGTCCACGTCCGTTATGGAAACTACACATCTGTCAGTGTCGTCGTTGAAGTAGAAGCGGATTTGTTTCAGCCACTCAAAGTCTGTTGGGGTCTTGATGTGCATGCGACACTGAAAGAGAAGATGGAAGTAATGTATCAAACACAAGGAAGAGTGTTTCATCAGGATATCCAAACACCGAGAAGTGGGTTGAAAAACAAGGGGGGGGGGGGGGAGTAATATATCAAACACGAGGAAGAGTGTTTCATCAGGATATCCAAACACCGAGAAGTGGGTTGAAAAACGAGGGGGGAGGGGAGGGGAATAATATATCAAACACGAGGAAGAGTGTTTCATCAGGATATCCAAACACCGAGAAGTGGGTTGAAAAACAAGAGGGGGGGGGGGGGGGGGGGGGGGCGAGGGGAGTAATATATCAAACACGAGGAAGAGTGTTTCATCAGGATATCCAAACACCGAGAAGTGGGTTGAAAAACGAGGGGGGAGGGGAGGGGAATAATATATCAAACACGAGGAAGAGTGTTTCATCAGGATATCCAAACACCGAGAAGTGGGTTGAAAAACAAGGTGGGGGGGGGAGGGGGAGGGGAGTAATATATCAAACACGAGGAAGAGTGTTTCATCAGGATATCCAAACACAGAGAAGTGGGTTGAAAAACAAGGGGGGGGGGGGGAGGGGAGTAATATATCAAACACGAGGAAGAGTGTTTCATCAGGATATCCAAATACCGAGAAGTGGGTTGAAAAACAAGGGGGGGGGGGGAGGGGAGGGGAGTAATATATCAAACACGAGCAAGAGTGTTTCATCAGGATATCCAAACACCGAGAAGTGGGTTGAAAAACGAGGGGGGAGGGGAGGGGAGTAATATATCAAACACGAGGAAGAGTGAAACAATCTTTCCAGTGTTTGATAATTATAAAGCTTCTTAAACTGATCAAAAATTGCCGAAAAAACGAAGGAATAAAATCGCCAAAATCTACGCGAATTACGACCTGGTATCCAAACCTCCTTCACGGTAGTGTTTTCCTTTATGTTCTCGTCATGAATTATTTATGAGTTTTATAACCTGAAATGAGCACTTGTTACACGAACAGAGCGTATTGATTTCTCTAATTTCAAAGTCAAACCTACTTTCAGTTTTAGCATTTTTAAAGAAAACACACTTTTATGTCAAATAAGGTATTAGACATACAAGGGAGAGTGGTATCAATACGAGTTTTATAGAGTAATGCGTGCTGTGTAATGACTCTGGATTCCCTAGGATTTTGAGAAGGCCAAGGTTGGCCTGGCCTCAGTTTTGTTGATTACAACCAGACTAATCTCTCATTGCAATAATCTGATCTCATTGCAATGGTGTCATCTCGTTGTAAACACTATGCTAACTGGACGCATCTATTGTCGGCCGGGTCATAATTCCGAAATTCATACTAAAAATCTTACAATCGCAGAGGGTATAATTTCTCTTACCAGATCATCAAAGATGTCCCTCTGATGCACGTGGATGGTGATGAGAGTCTCAAACTTCGTCCTTACTACTTTGGTCAGTTCTTTAGTCGTCTGCTCAATCAACACGTTCAACAGTTCCAGAAAAGCTGTGTTGGTTTGCTGCATGACCTTCTTGTCATATTTAGCATTCGTCAGTGCCTCTGTAGAATCTCTGGTCCATATCATTTGAATTCCTAACAGGCCAACCTACAAAATGTGTGAAAATTACCAAACAAAATCGCCAAAACATAGACAGAACATGAAACGTTTAGCCAAAAGAAATCTTAAAATACCTGAGCTGGGAAGGTACTGAGAAACTCCAGCAAATTAAAACCCTGGTCTTGTACAGCGGTGTGCGCCGTGCGAATAACGCTGTGGACTGACTTGCGTGACATTTGTAACAGAGTACCCAGCCAAACTTCCACATTTCCTTGTGCCATAACAGCTTTTTCAAGCTACATAAAAAATGAAGACATTACAAAATTAACTGTGGCCCTGACTGTCCAAAGAGCAGTCAAATTCAAGTTAACCAAAGTTTGCAATGCAAGGATTCAAGTGTAGGAGTTGTTACACATTTTACCTACTGGATAAGAGCTCGTATTCTTTTGATGACGAAAACAATGAAGTAGAGTTTCTAAGTTATTAAGTGTAGACATTTCTTCTCACCTCAATTGCTTCACCCTCTGACGAAATGATGGCAAGAATTCGATCATAATCTTTCTCATGGAACTTCACTGTCTTGGTATTATCAAAAACATTCAGCAAGTGCGCCTAAAACACAGACCGTTATTTCCATTATTAATAACAATGTCAATCATTCTGAAAACTAGTTACAAAATGTTGATCCGATACTGATTGGCTAGCTTACAACATTGTGCACGAGACTATTAATATAATATTAAAGCACCGCGTTTAAACGTCAGCTTGTAATTTGCCATTTGCAGGGTATAGAGAGATTAAGCATCGCATAAACATTAACATAAATCGCATAAATAAACATTATTCGCCACTTTAGAAACGAGAAGGAAACTGGGCCGAGTGAACTTTCGCAACGACTTCTGGGATCGTTACAGGGGACGCTTTTTTTGTCCAACGTGTCCTCGAGACGAGATTATCTCATATCAATAATTGCTATTTGACACTGAATTAACGATTACAGTTAATTCCGAACACTGACAGTCTGAAAGGAATTCTGGGAAATCAGCATTTTTGTTGAAAAAGAACAATCCTTAGTGTTCGGACAGGACTCGAACCTATGATCCTACGACCCTTCGCTAGCTTATCCTCTCGTCTAACCACTGGACCACCACGCTGCTGGTTGAGCAAACATCAATTTTTTAACATAATAAAATTCATGCGCTTATTCTACACCCTGTAGTAAACCTATAAAATCACTCGCTTGAAAATAATTTTAGAAAGTAAATGGAAAAGCTTGATCACCAAACCTCAAAAAGCTAACCATTTGAAATCAGCGCTTAGGCCTAATCACTGTAGATCAATGATATTCTATGCAAGACTCAAATAAATATCTTGCAGATATAATTTCCCATCGCCTTGTTGTTCGGTAGTCTAGTGGTAAGAAGACGTTCCCAGTAGCGGTAGTACCGGGTTCGAATCCCGTAGTCTAAATAACATTTTTTTTTTTATTTCTTCTTTTCCGAAATGTCCTGGGAAACAGTGTTCGGAATTAACTATAATCGTTAATTCGGTGTCAAATAGCAATTATTGATATGAGATAATCTCGTCTCGAGGACATGTTTTTTTTTGTCTCCGTCCGCAGTAACAGTCCCAGAAGTCGTTGCGAAAGTTCACTCGGCCCAGTTTACTTCTCGTTTCTAAAGTGGCGAATAGAGTAAAGACACTATCATTATGCATACGATCGCTTCATAGGAGGAAACTGGAAAACTACATATATTCCTAGCCAAAGAAACATTATGGAAATGCGTCATTGTCACTGGGCCTTATTCACGCTAACCACTATGTTGTTTTTCACATAATAGCTAGTGTTCACATAACTGCCTTTTTTCCTTTGGTGCAGCCTAATTGTACTTTCCACTGGAAGTTATTCACTTTACCTGAATCGTATGAGAATCGCTGGCTTGCCCAAGAATCTCCAAAAGAACTGGATCGGAAACGAAGAAAAATCTTGGGAAAACGAGTCGTTTCTTCTCCAAATATCTGACAAAAAGAGAACAGCAAATAGTTGAGCTGAGTAACTCGACTAAGTGACGAATGTTTCATAATACATAAAACGAAATGTTCTCATAGCATTGTCCTACCATATTACCACTTACATCCAAAAGGAAAATGCCCCAAATATTCTTCAATAAATGATATATAAATAGAAAAAGACAACGTATTTATACAGGGTAACTTAGTCAGCTTGAAGGCTGGTATCCATAGGCGCCCTGTTAATGTTTATACTAAAATCGAGCATGCAAAAGACCAAAAGACTACGTAAAATTTTGAGCAGAAGCACAAGTCAATCCCGGTAACAGCTTGTTTTAGCGCAATCAAACTAGCCTTAAATAAATTGTAAAATTTCAGACCGTGATTTCTTTAAAGAAATTTTGCACGATTGTCTTCAATTTACTTCGTCTAAATCATAGGGCTTACTCATCCTACAGATTTAGTTTAAGCTTTGATCCGTTTGATAACAATAGACTATCTAAACAGAAATCACATTTTAGTTTGAAGGATTTGTATTTAAGCGTTGATTAAGATGCTCTTTAATCACACATACCCACTAAGCGACTTCTGACAGAGTTCAAGTTGTTCCAAGAGATGAGGCAACAGTTGTCCAAGGGTCTCATCTCCCACACAGCATTGCACCACATTAGCATTCTCGTGTGCACGGGTCATAATCTTCACCCACTGTTTATCAATGTTCTGAAACCGTTTTGCTTCCTAGAATTACATTAATAATCAATCAATTAATCTATGAATTAATGAATCAGTCAATCAAACAGGGTGTTCAAAGCATGGTCGTTAGGTACATGTAGCTGAGTAGATGTAGATGGCAACATGGGCTAGTAAGTAAGGTATACACAAAGCTGGGTAAGACGCAGAAATCCTTAAATGGAAGCTTCAATGAAATTCAACTATGCAACGTGAAGGAGACCGTGTGCTTCTGCAGTCAGCCTCGCTACCCACTCCCGGAGTTATCATAGATAATCCCTCAACAGTCAACAGTCTTCAAGGGAAACGACGTGACGATAACACCACCAGGTAGATGGGTGGGTAAGCAGGTAGGATTGAGAGTTGAAAGGTATGTAGGCAGACTCGTTAGGTGGGTAAGTGGATTGGTAGGTTGGTGGGGAGGGTGGGTATGTAGGCAGCCTTAGTATGTGGGTAGATAGGCAGCCTGGCGTGCAGGCAGGTGGGCAGACAGGGAGGTAGGGAGGGAGTGAGGTATGCATTAGGTAGACTACAACTGCAGTCATAATTCCTTGGGACACTTGATCAAACATATCTCAGCATCCTTCCCCCTTGTTCAAAGTTGAAAAAAAAACCCGGTGATTTTTGCGTAAAAAGCAAGAACTTTTAGCTCTTGGGGAGGGGTATCCGAGAGGCCAAGGTGTCCTGAACATTTAGGTATGATGGTACATGTATGATGGGTTGTGAAATGAGCAAGGTAGCAAGGCAAATTAGCTAGCTAGTTTGTTAGAAATGTGTGAAGCTGAGTAAGGTTGGTAGGCAGGCAGGATGGCTGGTATGTAAGGCAAATGTATACCCTAAAGGGTGTATCCCCAAAGTATCGAATGCACAACAATAACGACCGCCATTTCAAAACGGGAAGATGGTTTAGTTTTTAAGTCTAGAGATACATTAATTTTGTTTGCACTAACCTTTGGCAGCTGTTTGGCGATATCTCCACCCACAAAAACAGCCTCAAGGTAGATCCACAGATTTTGCACCGTTAACCAGTTCTCGATGATGTCAGTTGTGTTAGAAAGCTTTTGAACCCAGCTCTGAATATTCTTCTTGAAGGGAGCGTTGTATCTGACAAGAAAATAAACACCAACATCAACATACCTTAATTTCTTCCACTACCGAGCGGGAAGGATCCCCCAGCCCGCCCATATCTTCTCAATGATACACATATATTCTCTAAAACGTCCCCGAATCAGTATTTGTTACTGAAAGTAGCTCATAATAAGATTTAGAGTTATTGGAGTGGATATTGTCAAAGGATACCAATCTATGTTTTTAGAAGCGTTGGGCTCGTTCACTCAGACGCTACATCTTTTCATCACAGACATTTACTTTATATTTACTTTAAAATGAGTCAAAATAAAGGGGGAATGTAAACCTGTTCTCGTATACTCTATACCAGCCATCCAATAAGAGATTTATCCTCCAACATTTGTTCTTACTAAAATGCAGTTTTTGACAGTGTTTTGACACGCATTTAAAAGATCCTCGTAAAACCATAGCTAGTCTGAGCAAAGTTGGATAATGAATCTCTGACTCCGTGTATCAAATTATGGTTTACCTGTTGCTCATTAATGAGCCCAAAACCATCAAACTGTCCTCCATTAGCGACACAATCTCAGATGTGTTGTCTCCGCGCAACAGAAGTTCTCCGCGGTTCTTGAAGTTGGCGAAAGTAAGTTCTCGTGTGCTCCAGTCAGCAACAACTGATTTCAGCTTGGCTTCGATGTCTTTCTCTTTCACTGCTGCTATACAAACGTCCTTTAAACAGAAAAACAAAGCAGTATTAATTACAATGTACTATCTGAAATATTAGTGTTTATTACCGGTAATAAAGAAATTATTCAATGGAAAGTGCGCGCGTATGATAAAGATGATTTTTACTCGCGAGATAAGAAGAGTCAGATAATGAACAACGGCGCCAGAAAAATTAACAATCGTTTCTTTATTTTAGTGGAACTAAGATTTATTGGCAAACGTTCTAAGGAGTAAAAGTTTCCTTCTGAGGCGAGGCATGAGCAATAATTTATCACGCAAAGTATCGTTCGCCTTATTATAAATACGAAGGATAAACTTTTACTGTAGTTTCCGTACGGGATTCTCAGCATAAATCACGTAAAGAAATATTAAAGGCAAATTGCTTTGTCAAGGAATCGCAGTGTTCAGCCACTTAAAAACAAACTTTGCAAGTGTGCAATGTTAAGAAAGGAGCGAGACGGTAGATGAAGTGACAAAAATCACCAACAAATTCAAGTCTTCTGGTCTTGTTCCTTGATCTTAACCCTTTATCTCACAAGTGCCAAAACTCAAAATTCAAGAAAAAATCCCAAACTTCATTTTGTAAAATAACGAAACACAAATGGTACATGGTGTACCATGCAAAATTACTACTGAAAGAAGATAAAAATACCAAAAAAATAAAAAATAAATAATACTTCATACGAAAATTTTGCAAACTATGTCAGCAAAAAAAACGTTAAAAACATTGTCTTTAGTTGACAATCAAACGTTTCTTCACGATAAAATTTCTGGAACTGGGACAAAGAAACAGAAATAGGAAAGTTGCGCACCTCAATGTCTTCCTTGCACTTCAGCAGTGGCGCCTCCATGATATTCCTAAGTGAGAATGTTTCTGACTCTATGTCGAAAGTATGTCCTGTTAGCGCCGCTATTCTGTCCCAATGTCTCTGTTTCATGGCTTTATTCGCCATCAACTCAAGTAACGGACAGCTCTCATTGAAGTCGTCGATAGTTTTCTTCAAATCCATGAAGGCTTGCCAGTCTTTCAAGGCCCGGGGAAGCTTACGGCAGCTAGAAAAAAATGCGGACGATCAGCTTTAATAGAATACCGTTTGTTTACCGTGAAGTTATTTCTTTTGCCGCGAGCTTTTTCTTTTGTCGTGACAGTTGTGAGCCACCGTAAATAGAGGACTTACGACAAATTAATATTGTTTCAAGTAAAAAACAGATTTGGCCACACACGCCCACACCGCACATTAAAAGCTATGGTTCTGCATGCAACGAAAAAAGGGTCCGTTCAGCGGTCGCCTGTGTTACTTATTTTAAAAAACGTCTTATTGCTGACATTTATTTATATACTTGACACAATTCCTTTCCTAGAGTTTGAGTTTCTATATCAGATTGTACCGTGATAATTCATGAGCAATACTTTCTTACAATGCTATATATTATGCTTTAAAAAATAGTCATGTTTGAGTGTGTGCAACCATTTTTATGAAAACGATGGCGTGGTACTTTACTCGATCTATTTATCATGCTGAGTTCCCGGATGAAATCCTAAAGTATAACTATTCAAAAAAGTGTTTACTATGCTGTCCATTAAGGAGGGTTTGAGCCTGCGGATGAAATCCTTAAAGAGTGACAATACAAACAAAAGTTCTTGAGTATTTCTTTCCATGGTGATGTTTGTTTTTAACTCGTTTTCCCAATGCTATTATCGACAATTCGTGAAGACTGTTCTTCGCCGCAAACGGTAAAGTCACCTATTTCTAATTCTCACCGTGTCTGAAAGTCCTGCAGCTCCACGTTGATCTTTTCTATATTGACGTCAACCCACAGTATGTCGTAATAGCCGTTCACAGTGTCGATGACGTCATTATACAGACCGTAGAGCTTCTGTAAGAGGTTGAGTTCTCGGCGAATCTGCATGAGGTCTGGATACTCTGTCACAGGGAGCCCAAAAAGCTCCTCTCCTCCTGAATACGTAATGTATTTGCGCCAGAGAGCATCAAAACGATTCTGAAAACAATCAATCAATCAATCATTCGGACAGTTAAAACAACAACAACAACTGTTTATGTATGTCACACTCACGAATACAACGACCCCATTAAATGAACTTGAAGATAATTTAAAGCAAATCAGAAAGGAATGCCCATGTCGTAAACAATTAATTCTAAATAATTTTAGACAGTAAGAAAGGTATGTTAAATCTGTCCTCGATCATGGTAATTAGCTGTTTGTCTTTCGTTTAATTGTTACACTCTTTATAGAGAGTCTAACTTTGAGTCGTTTCTAAGTTCTCGAACTTCAGTCAGTTTGATACAACAACAGAATCACCTCGAAAACCCACTCACTTAAAAAAATAACCCTGCAACTACGAAAGCCCAACCTGCTATTTAAGGGTCAGTGACCAGGCTGAAATATCGTGTTTCCATGATTATGGCCAGGAGCTTTTTTAACGCTTGTTTTATCATATTGAAATTGGAAGAAAATCTCGTCAAAAGTGATGAACTGTAATCCACTTCCATCCTTGTAATCCTGCTCTTTTTTCTAAACTACTGCTTCTGTTTTTCTCTATAGCATCTTCTTATCCAATTTAGTTGTATATTTGGTGGCATTTGACGAAATAACATGGAAATTAAAGTAAGCAAAATTTAAACTACTATAATCGAAAATTCCAATGTATTCAAACTCACCTGAAAAATGATAAGCCTGTCACTGGCTTCACGCGGTGGAACGTTGGGTACCATTGGTCCAAGCTGATTAAAGACAACAAATTAACGACGGGTTATTTAAAGAAGAGATACGGAGAAGGAACTATTCAAGAAAGTATTGGTTAGAACAGCTTGCGCTAAATTAAAGGAATGAAGTACGGTATGGCGACTGACTCCATAAGTCCATTTTATAGAAGTTTCATTTCATTTCATTCATTTTATTTATTTTCTGTCTGTTATTAGAGAGTTAATAGAAAGCTACAACTAACTATTGCATTATTTTGATAAAAAAGGGGAAATATCGGAGAAACTTGCATGGGAGATTTCAGTTCTAGAGACCAAGATGTAAAATATGCCAAAAAAACGAGGGTCGTGTTAGGCCTGTCACCATTCTAAACAATTAAAAAGAGCTCTACACAATGATACGAAAATATAACTCGCTCAGAAGGCCAGAGCCAACATTTGTTGGTTTGGCGTTATGTTCATAGGAATGGATCACAGGTACCGAGAAACATACCGAATTGTAGTCAGAAGCAAATGTAGAAACATCCATCACAAACACTTGCACTTTGTCGATAAGATCTCCCTTAAAGTTTGGCTGAATCTGAATGAGATGTCCTTGAGACTCCGTCTATAGGGAGAGAAAAAAAAAAACACGTAAGATTAATCATTAAAAGTCCTTGCATAGACTACATGTTTACTGTCCCATTGTTATCCTTGGTACGTTCTTGAACAGGTAAAGTAAGAGCTGTGTTTTGAGAGATTGTTAGAAGGTTTAGATCCCTTAGCCGCTAAACAAAGTCTACAAAACTGGTTGTTAATATTTTAGTTTTATTTTTTCATTCGATAAAACATTAACTAATGTTATTAGCAGTTTGTTTCTCGAAGCAGATAGGTAACTCTGGCAGACTTTGAAATACTGGCCTGCTAATGTAGAAATGAGATGTGACTGAAAATTAACAATTATTGGATGAGGTTGAGCATGATAGCGATAATTATCAAGGCCTCAGTTTGTGTTATCTGCCGAAGCCGAAGGCTGAGGCGGATAACACAAACTGAGGCCTTGATAATTATCGCTATCATGCGAAAACCGAATCCAATAATTGTTTTATTATGCATATTCCTGAGCTGCACTTGTAAAGACAAGATTGCGCACTTCTGCATGCATAAAACTGTTGTCTGTAGGTATGACGTCACTTCTGCATGCATAAAACTATTGTCTGTAGGTATGACGTAACAGAAACAGCAAGCAATAATTAGCTGCGTGCTTATAGCCAATCAAAATCGAGCTAGTGACACCAATGTATAATAATAAATGTTGTGGTGCAACTTTGTCCTTGGTGCAAATTTTATTTTCCTTTGTATTTGGTTATGGAAATGTATGATATTGCATGATAATCAGTTATAAACAAAGGAAAATAAGATTTGTACCAAGGACAAAATTGCACCACAACAGAAATGTGATATGTCCTCGGTAATAGGCCATTTCCGAATCAGTTGTTTTTTGTCTCGTTATCAGAGTGAGGCTTGGTGCACAACCTTTCATGTGAAAATTAGTTATATTTACATGTGAATGAAAACTAATTTTCATATGAAAGGTTGTGCACCAAGCCTCGCTTTGATAACGAGACAAAAAGCAACTCTCGTGCCTCAAGGTTAAGCCTAAAGAATACCGTTCAGAAGGACGTCGGACACCTTATTGAAACTTATATAACGGAGTAACTGGTTAGCTTTCAGTTGATGTTATGGGTAGCAGTTTATATAGTTAAATTTAGGCCTGAACAACCCGAGAAGCTAGGTGGTACAGTGGTACGGTAGGCTATCTAAGCCTAAGCCTAGCTGAGATCACAGGTTCAATCCTGAGTGGGGGATTTTAGATCTTCTTTTTTACACTTAAAAATTTATTACTTGGGCGTAGCGACCAAGTATTAAAATGCAGTTTGGTCGTCCACAAATGTGCAGTATTGCGCAACTCTGGGGACGGCGGGATTGTTCAAACCTTTACCGCGGTCACACGTCCGAGGCGTTTTTCGTTTTATTTGGTGGGATTCATTTGGTATTAAGTGGAAACGTGGGCAAGGATATATAAAATAATTAGTTTATGTAACTATTTTTTCATCTTTCCGGCTCAAAATAATGAGCTTCTTTTCGATCGTTGAAAACTGATCAAAACGCTTCGTGCCTGAGCAAAATTGTGTTGGCAAATGGCGCCGACAGTTCTGCGGTTCATAGTTTTCAAACGCTTAGAACTTTTTTTAGTAAACTTTCAAAACGTTTAGTGAGTTGACAGTTTATTGTTAATATATGAAACTTTTAATAAACAGTGAAAATGACAAGCTTAACTTTGAAGTACTTTGGTTAACTTTTGCAAATTTCTCTCGTTTGACCGCGGTGGAGTACATACATGTTGTTTGTTGATGCGAGGCGAACGTCAGAAAGTGCGAGTTGTGTTTTCTCTGTTGCATCTAACAGTTTCATATTCAATATGCGTAAAGAAATTACTCCAGAAGACACTGCGAAAGTATTTGACACTCGCGATTAATTCTACGATACCTTCATGACGGAAACCCGCTAAAACATGTTTAAACGAACATGAAGAAGATAATTTAGACGAATACATACATAGCGCTTATTTAATAAGAAGTGGACAGCGAAGGAAGAAATATAAGCGTGGTAGGAATCCCAATTAATTTCACTTACTTTCATTAATTTTTATTTCGTGAAGATGAAGGAACAGAACAGCCAACTGAAACTTTGGGTGCAAAACTTATCACTGCCGAGAGAAGATGTAAACAATGCACGCGGTGTCTTGCGATACGTTTCTTGCGAGTTTCGCTTCCGCTAGTGAATGTTTCTCGGGCGAAAATAACCTTAAAGCGATCACTTTTTCATTTAATTTTCTTTTCTGTGTTTCGGATACAGAGGAATAAAAACGGGATATATTTTCGTGTGTCTGATTGCGAGATGTTTTATGAAACAGCTGCGTTATGCGTTACTGGAAAGGTTTCAAATTACTTTCACATTATGCAAATTGCAACATTTTTACCTCAACTGAAAAAATATATATTTGTTTCTCTCCTCCTAAATTATCACTTCTGTCGTTAACTTTAAATAAATTTATAAGTTTCATTCAACTTTATTATAATAACTATTAACGGAGGGAATACTTCCAGCAAAACTTTCAATTGGAAAAGTTGTTTTGACCTCGGGTCCGGACAAGGCAATAGACCAATTCCGATATATTAAAATTCATACTTGGCTCCGAGGCTAGGTTCAGGGATGAATAATTAATTTGTTTTGTTTTATTCCCCTGAGCCTCGGAGCCAAGTATGAATTTTAATATATCGGAATTGGTCTATTAACATCATGGCTTCGAAAGGCCACTTTGTGGCTACATTTGTATTCACTTCAAAAGTGTCAGAAACACAGACCAGCTAGTTACAAGATTTAGCTAAAACCAATAACAACCATCGGGAAACTCTGACATACAGCCTTTTTTTCAACGGTAAGTACAAAGAAGGCACCGATTTGTATTTTTCAGTATGTACTCGTCTTTGGACACAGTGGACATGCTACTTTAATAATTTGCGTGCGATCTCGCACGCTAAGTGTACTGTGTCTTCTTGTTTTAGACGGTTAAACTCGCTTCTTTGTTAAACTGCTCACACTATCCGAATACTCCCTATCATCAAACCGTGTGAAATAACGTGCATGCAGATTCCCAAGACAATTATTCTCCAATATGCCTAATACAACGACGCCCAAGTATACGCTCCCACAGCGTCTTGTTGAAAATAAAATTCTAAGTGTCGACATTACGTTATATAAGTCTTAATAAGGTGTCCGACGTCCCTCTAAACGGTATTCTTTAGGCACAACCGTGCCTCAAGATATGTTATTAACCGCCCATTTCAAGTGATCATTGAGGCCGCACAGTACAAAGTATAGGACAAATATTTTTTCTGTTAAAAACAGACATAACTCAGTGAACACAACCCATCTGGCCGGAACAACGCAACCATATGCCTACTTTCACATTTGAAGTTTCTTGTATCAATCGGCCGGCTTTGTATAACGAAGATGGTACTTAGTATTCATGCGACTGGCAAACCTGTGGTCCTCGAATTCCAGATCGAATTGGAATTTAGAAATGTTAGTTTTCCAGGAGGGAGAAAAAAACCGGACTACCCGGAGAAAAACCCTCGGAGCAAGGAGAGAACCAACAACAAACTCAATCCACATATGACACTAAGTTCGGGAATCAAACCTAGGCCCATTGTTGGGAGGCGAGCGCTTTCACCACATACGGAGACGTTTAGTGGAATTCATTTAATCAATCCCCTCATAATTTAATTGCAAAAGTCTAGCAAACACGATTAATAGACCACAGATATTTACCGCCAGGGATTGAAGTTTCTGCCACGAATAACGAAGGGTGTCCACTCTCTCAGATTCTTCTTTTGCGACAAGAAGCTCGTACCGATTTAACATGGCGTACGATTCCTAGAAGACAAAACAAGCAGTCGACATTGAGTTAAGCCTTTTTAAGAAACATTTAGTTCACTTATCAGACTTGTTACTACATATTACGTACTCTCTTGCTACAAACCGTTCGCCACAGGAAGATTATTTTGCTATAAACCCTTTGTTTGAACGGAAGGTTCAAGTCGACATCCACATCACTGATGTCAAGGATGTTTCTACAAGCGGCACAATCAAATAAAGTGGTCGTAAACTAAGCTAAACCGCTCCTCATTAGCTATTTTGGTATACAGTCTGGTTTTCATAGAACGTATTTATTTTTAGAGTAACCGGGCTTAAATTCAAGTATTCCTTTGCGTGAAAGCTTGACTACTTTATCTCAGTTCAGTGCTTACGGAAAAGTAATAATCTAATTCTTAAATTGTAGTCTTTTGCTCAATAAAATATCAACGGATTTGAGATCTTGACATGTTTCCCGGTCTGTATAGCAAATTGAGCTTATTTGGAGCACTTTGGATCTGAAGGCCAAATCAAAAATCGCATAGTCTCAAGCAAGTCCTTCAGTTTTGAACATTTATTTATCTTCACTTTTTTTGTCGCACCACACGAAATTTTAAGGAGCTATCTCGATAGGCCCAATGGACCACACACGGAATTTTAAGGACCTACGTACCTCGATAGGCCCAATGAACTACAGGGAATTTTAAGGACCTACGTACCTCGATAGGCCCAATGGACTACAGGGAATTTTAAGGACCTACCTCGATAGGCCCAATGGTACCTCGATAGGCCCAATGGACCACAGAGAATTTTAAGGGAATTTTGGTACCTCGATAGGCCCAATGGACCTCACGGAATTTTAAGGACCTACCTCAATAGGCCAAATGGACTACAGCGAATTTTAGGGACCTACCTCGATTCGATTGGCCCAATGGACTACAGGGAATTTTAAAGACCTACCTCGATTGGCCCAATGGACTACAGGGAATTTTAAGGACCTACCTCGATTGGCCCAATGGACATATCAATCATGATCTCTCTGTCTCGGATCTCTTTCAAAGCAGCCATGGCGTGCCTTATGTCATCGAGATCCTTGATTGGTCTGCTAAGACGTTTAGTAATATCTTCCAGAAAGGTGAACAATTCTTCCATTTCTGTTCGGTAGCGGACGTTGCAGTTTCGACCAAAGGCCACGCACCATGCTCGAGTTTCCGCGCAAAGCGCTGTTTTGAGGCGGTCTGTGAAGATAAAGAAAACAAACTAAAGGTGAACGAGCGAATTCCTTATAAACGAAGCCGGGAGAGGCGCATGGAAGTTCGTTTTTGTCACCCGCTGAGTCGAACGATTTTAGCTCTCTTTCGCGTGCTTCCCTTTTTGTTCGAGTATTGTTGAGAGAAAGAAGTACTTCTCGTAGAGCACGGAGGTAAACAAACATGGCGAATAGATGGGGCGAATTAGTACCTTAACTAAGGGAAACATACCTGTAAACAATGCAATGGCGCCTGCTTTATAAGACTCTGGTTCAGACATGATAGTTTCCTCCAAATCCTTGTACTTCAAAATCTGAGCCTCAAACTCGGAAAGTTTCGGATCAGTCTCCAAAAATTTAGCAATTTCTGCTTCTCGGTCGTCCTTCCAGATAGGTTCATATTTGTTGAAGAATTCCAAGGACGTCGTCACATCTTTCTTTTGAGAATTAATGGCCGTGGAAAGGAACGACACCAGTTTGGCGATTTCCTTATTCTCCACGACGTTCTTGAAATAGTTCGCCCGCTGCGGGAAAATGGCCATGCTCACGACCGTTCCCGCGTCACTGTCGGCCTGCATTCTCGTGACTCGTCGGGATGGCGCGATGTCAGATCGGCTTTCGTCGTCACTGCCTGCGTTGCTAGCCGAGCGACTACGAGCCTCGTTATCAGAATCATCTTTCTCTTTCTTCTCCACTTTCATGAGCGCTTTGCAAGTCTTGTTCCACTGCGAGACGCCTTTGGACACAGACACGACGTATTGAGCTGCCTTGTTTAATCCCTGTTGTATCTCATCCAAAGCTGGTTGCATGGTAATGTTGGGAATCTGCAGTGTAACGTTTGCTAAGAAAAGAGGCGACAAATCAGGCCCGGTTTCTTTCCCCAGTCCCAACGAGCTTACTTTCTCTACATAGTGGTGCGCAATGGCTGCGTGAACACGCTTGCGCATTCCATCTAACGTTGTTCGTGTTACACGGACAATAGCGTCAACGTTTTTGTGAATAAAATGCGTCAACAGTTCTTGAGCTTCCATGTTGAGTTGATCACGTGTCTCGCGCTTGCGCTTCGCTGCTGCAGCCGCTGGACTAATGACGGCACTTCCTAGGCGGCTTCCAGCAGAGCGACTATCAGGACGGCTACCACCGGTCCGGGGGCGACTGCGTGCGCTCTCCCCTCTGCCGGCGAGGGGTTCCCTTCCTCCATCGTCTTTTGGTAAATCTTCTAGTTCTTTCTGATCTTCATCGCTGTCAAGTTCTTCCTCTTCTTCTTCTTCTTCGTCTAATTCAAGCAGCATTGAAATGAGTTCGTTAGCGGCTTCTTCCACTCTTGCGCTCTTTAATTCCAATAAGTCGGAACCTCGTTTGCAAAGGTCCTATAAACGAGGAGAAAGAGATCAACATAAGCTTTCAGAAACTATCTTTTTGTTACTGACACTCTAATTGAAAGTTGTGTTTCTATAATTTCCTTGAAGCTTGAAAATCTTCTCATGGGTAATTCAGTTTCTAAAAGCACAAGAAAACACTTTGTCCCAGAAGTTTGGGAAACTCAAAACAGTAATGGAAACACTTGCTAAAACTTTATTGTTCTCTTAAACTCCATTCTTGTTTTCACAACTCATTATAAAAAAATGTTCCCCATTTCTTGCAAAATGTAAGCAAAACGATTAAAGTTTCATTTCATCAAATAATGAACTGTCTAAACACCAAGGGTCAATATATGGAATCAGTACTGTCGGTCGAATTTCCGACGCGTTAACCTCTTCGGTAGCCTCCATGTCTCAACAAAAATAGATTGACTATATTTTCGTATCATCCTCTCCCTGTATGAATTTTTAAAAACACTTTATACCTCTGTGTTTTTCAGGAATTTCTCTATCGTCCACGGAGCGTCGCTCGGCAACTCACAAAGAGGCGTGTTACTCATCTCCTGCAACACAGCTTCAATCCTAAACTTAACCAGGTCATTTGCTCGATCAATCAGCAACTCGATATCCTTGAGTGCCTCATACACGGTGTCCATGTAGGTGTCAAGACTCAGAGAGGTCCAGTTGAGCATGGTGAGACCAGGCTCAATCGCTGCCTCCACTTTTGCAAGATGCGGTGACATGAGAGGTTTGAACGCCGGAGGTATCCTGCCAAGTACACGAATGCTTTCAGCTAACAGGAGCTAATAGAAAGATCAATGTAAGCAATGTCAGAAGATAAAATTGAAGTTGAAATTTGCAATCCCTTTCTATCTTTCCTAGTTTTTGCCATTAAGACTTCTTCTTGCGCATGGGAAATTCGATGTGGGTTTGAAGAATCGGGCAGTTGTAATAGCTGGATCTATTTATGGCGACTTTTTTCCATTTGTATACAAAACGTTCGTTCACTATTGGATAGAGATTTACGACTGCGACACTGAGTGACGCCTCAAAGTTTTCGAATACAAACTAGGAAGATGTCTTCTCACTCAGCACACAAAGCGTCGGCTGCTCGACAAGGTTATACTATGAAAAACTAGAATTTCATCCTGCAAATGTGATCACTCCCATTAAAGGACAATATGCTCCTTATAAAAAAAGGTAAAGAAGCAACTAGGAGTTTACCACTATCCCTTCATTAAACACACCTTCACAATATGCTCCTACATGTATGTATAAACACACATTCACAATATGCTCCTATGTATAAACACACATTCACAATATGCTCCTATGTATAAACACACATTCACAATATGCTCCTATGTATAAACACACATTCACAATATGCTCCTACATGTACGTATAAACACACCTTCACAATATGCTCCTACATGTATGTATAAACACACATTCACAATATGCTCCTACATGTATGTATAAACACACATTCACAATATGCTCCTACATGTATGTATAAACACACATTCACAATATGCTCCTACATGTATGTATAAACACACATTCACAATATGCTCCTACATGTATGTATAAACACACATTCACAATATGCTCCTACATGTATGTATAAACACACATTCACAATATGCTCCTACATGTACGTATAAACACACATTCACAATATGCTCCTACATGTATGTATAAACACACATTCACAATATGCTCCTACATGTACGTATAAACACACATTCACAATATGCTCCTACATGTATGTATAAACACACATTCACAATATGCTCCTACATGTATGTATAAACACACATTCACAATATGCTCCTACATGTATGTATAAACACACATTCACAATATGCTCCTACATGTATGTATAAACACACATTCACAATATGCTCCTACATGTATGTATAAACACACATTCACAATATGCTCCTATGTATAAACACACCTTCACAATATGCTCCTGTGTATAAACACACCTTCACAATATGCTCTTATGTATGAACACACCTTCACAATATGCTCTTATGTATGAACACACCTTCACAATATGCTCCTATGTACAAACACACCTTCACAATATGCTCCAATGTATAAACACACCTTTACAATATGCTCCTATATATAAACACACCTTCACAATATCCTCCTATGTATAAACACACCTTTACTTATGCTCCTATGTATAAACACACCTTCACAATATGCTCCTATGTATGAACACACCTTCACAACATGCTCCTATGTATAAACACACCTTTACTTATGCTTCTATGTATAAACACACCTTCACAATATGCTCCTATGTATAAACACACCTTCGCAATATGCTCCTATGTATAAACACGCCTTCACAATATGCTCCTATGTATAAACACGCCTTCACAATATGCTCCTATGTATAAACACACCTTCACAATATGCTCCTATGTATAAACACACCTTCAAAATACGCCCCTTCACAATACGCTCCTATGTATAAACACGCTTCCCAATATGCTCCTATGTAAGCACACCTTCACAATATGCTCCTATGTATGAACACACCTTCACAATACGCTCCTATGTATAAACACGCCTTCACAATATGCTCCTATGTAAGCACACCTTCACAATATGCTCCTATGTATGAACACACCTTCACAATATGCTCCTATGTATGAACACACCTTTACAATATGCTCCTATGTATAAACACACCTTCACAATATGCTCCTATGTATAAACACACCTTCACAATATGCTCCTATGTATAAACACACCTTCACAATATGCTCCTATGTATAAACACACCTTCACAATATGCTCCTATGTATAAACACACATTCACAATATGCTCCTATGTATAAACACACCTTCACAATATGCTCCTGTGTATAAACACACCTTCACAATATGCTCTTATGTATAAACACACCTTCACAATATGCTCCTATGTATAAACACACCTTCACAATATGCTCCTATGTATAAACACACATTCACAATATGCTCCTATGTATAAACACACCTTCACAATATGCTCCTGTGTATAAACACACCTTCACAATATGCTCTTATGTATGATCACACCTTCACAATATGCTCTTATGTATGAACACACCTTCACAATATGCTCCTATGTACAAACACACCTTCACAATATGCTCCTATGTATAAACACACCTTTACAATATGCTCCTATATATAAACACACCTTCACAATATCCTCCTATGTATAAACACACCTTTACTTATGCTCCTATGTATAAACACACCTTCACAATATGCTCCTATGTATGAACACACCTTCACAACATGCTCCTATGTATAAACACACCTTTACTTATGCTCCTATGTATAAACACACCTTCACAATATGCTCCTATGTATAAACACACCTTCGCAATATGCTCCTATGTATAAACACGCCTTCACAATATGCTCCTATGTATAAACACGCCTTCACAATATGCTCCTATGTATAAACACACCTTCACAATATGCTCCTATGTATAAACACACCTTCAAAATACGCCCCTTCACAATACGCTCCTATGTATAAACACGCCTTCACAATATGCTCCTATGTAAGCACACCTTCACAATATGCTCCTATGTATGAACACACCTTCACAATACGCTCCTATGTATAAACACGCCTTCACATTAGGGCCATTTATACGAGACCAAATAAGTCGCGACTTACATAAGTCGCGACTTACAGAAGACGCGAACCACTCGTATAAATGATACAAAAATGTGTTCGCATCTTATTTAGGTCGCGACTTATGCAAGCCTCACTCGTATAAATGGTCTAATTCGCGTCTTCTGTAAGTCGCGACTTATTTGGTCTCGTATAAATGGTCCTAATATGCTCCTATGTAAGCACACCTTCACAATATGCTCCTATGTATGAACACACCTTCACAATATGCTCCTATGTATGAACACACCTTTACAATATGCTCCTATGTATAAACACACCTTCACAATATGCTCCTATGTATAAACACACCTTCACAATATGCTCCTATGTATAAACACACCTTCACAATATGCTCCTATGTATAAACACACCTTCACAATATGCTCCTATGTATAAACACACCTTCACAATATGCTCCTATGTATGAACACACCGTTACCACTCATTCCTTACTCATTTCTCACCTGGAGTCTGTTGTAGTTTTTCTTAATTGCCTGTCGTTTCTGGAGCAGGGTCTGGGCACCAAATGGGATGTCCAAACCAAGGCGAACCATACACTCAGATTCCCGGATTAGGGCAAGAATCTGAGGGTCAAAGTTCACGAACAGTTCCTTGGTTTCAGGATGGCGAACGAGGAGAGAGGCCTGGAGACCAGATTTTGCTACTTCCACCTGCGTAATTTTCAAAAGGATATGTGGTGAACAAAAATGCTAAATCGTCTCTCAGTAGATATCTGTTATTTTAATGCAACCATAACCACAGCACGTAAAGGGGCAACTTAACCACAGTGTACACTGTAACCGGCAACAATGAATGAAAAGTGTCCTAATGTGGACAAGGGAAACTGTATATACATGTATACACCTTAGAGCAGTTTTCAATTGAGTGTCGTAAAACCAAAACCAAAATAATTACTCTGACCAATCACAGCAGTCGTAAACAATCCAATGAACCAATCAGAGCTCGAAGCAATTACATGTCGGCGGCGCCAAGCGCGGGAAAACGCGTGCGAGCAAGTCACGATTGGTTTTGGTTTTACTTCTGATTGGTTGAGAAAGTGGCGCGAGATTTCACAAAGCGTAGCAATGCAAAACCAAAGCAATTGTGTAAGAACTTTCGACACTAAACTGAAAACTGCTCTATAAGTTATTCGGCGTTTTGGCAGATAATATGCGTGGATATTTCACGAGTTGCAAAAAAAAAAAAATAACGAGCAATAAGCAAAATATCTGCGCTTATGATCTGCCAGAACACCAAATTAGGGTTTTATTGTAACACTGTGTTTTCCCTGTTATACCAACACCTATTTCTGGAGTAAGAGTGTTGTAGCTTTCTGAGTCTACAAATGGCGCGGATTTTACAATGTAACACGCTCGCATATTGTGCGTGTTCTCTTGTCCTTATACAGTAAAATGATGCAACAGTGGAACAATAACATTTCTTTACTTGCTGCATCCAGGCCTGGTGATAGAGCACTTCAAACTCTAACAGCACTTTGGCCAGCTTGTTGTAATTCTTTATGATCTTCTTCGCCTCAGGCGTCTGTAGAATTGTGGGATATTTTTGAAACATTTCCATGGGTTCTTGTATCCGCCGGTACATCTGTCGGGCCCAGGCTATCTTGCCCGCAATTGGCGGTAGGTCCCAGGCTACCGGTGGATCGTTCCGATGTCGCTGGTAGATCTTCTGAATTGTTTCTATGTCACGACCAAAGTACATCAAGATTCGCTCGTATTTTTCCTGAATTGTTTCTTTCAAGCTCTCCAGATTAAGCCTGTGGAGGAAGTTTAAAAGAGTAGAAATTTATTTACGCAAAACTGTTCACCTAGATTATTGAAGTCATTTTTTCATCACCTTATTTTAGCTAAAAATATTGAAAAAAAAAAAACGTACATGTAAAATTGTTCATTCTCGGAGCCCATTAGTTATATATCTTATGATTGAAATACTGCTTACTTACCGTTCGAACTTTCTCATCAACCTCAAGGCTCGCTCGGTCGAAGGTATCCGCTCAAAAGAGTTGTCTATAAAAATCTGAAGTTGAACCTGTTTACAATAAAGAAATAATAAAGGTTAATCTAAGAGAAGACTACTTACTTTTACAGCGCAACATTTATAAAAGCAGGCGCCCATACTTTCCCTTTCACGCGTGCCCCTCGCGTGTGTGCCCCTCGCACGCGTGTACGCCCTGGAAACAACAGGTAGCCTCTTGTACCTGCATGCAGATCATTGATTTGCCAGTTAACCTCTTACCGGCAGATCATTGATTTGCCAGTTAATTTCTTACCTGTAGATCATTGATTTGCCGTTTGAATTCCTCAAAATCAGCATCAAAATCCATCTTGCGATAATCGAGCAAGTCGTACGGTTTCTTCTTCATCGTAGTAACAATCAGCACAAATTTGTTCCAGAGCTGTTCCATGCCTTCAATCCGCGACTCTCCAAGACACGAAAACGCTTTCATTGTATCCAACATTTCAATGATCTTGCACAACCGACGAGAGAACGTGTTGATTTTGCCAAAAATGTACATTTCGCTGAATTCAAATTGCCGTTCGTCGGGATTTTCTTCAAGACGCTGCTTGGTTTTCTGGAAGCACCTCTGGTATTCTTCGTTCAATCGAATGCAGTTCTTAAGTTTGCTGACAAGTTCTTCCTGTTGGTAGTCCCAAACTGTTTTGTAGCCGTATTCTGTTATGTAGCTCTTGCACGCAGTGATCATTTGATTGGTGACCTGAAAAAAAAAGTTTTCATTTCACATTACGGATATTATCCATCTGGTAAAAAAATTTGGACGATCATGAACACGTACATGTTTTAGTCCACTGGAACTGCAGCCAAGGAAACACTAGGCGAATTTTGAAGCTAATCGAGGCGATTGGCGAAAATCGCCAGGTGTGCCCGGTACGGTGACGGCGATTTTCCCCGATAGCAGCAAAATCGCATGTCAGATATTGGCGATAAAATTCGCCGTCATTCGCCTTGTGTGCTCGTCCCAGCGAATTTGTACAATCGTCGCGGTGAATAAACAAATACTTCCACCTATCAGATTGCACGATTTTATATGAAAGCCTCGCACCCTCCTTGAAGGTGATGTGATAATGAGACAATGATAATGATGGAAAATGAAATAAAATACAGTCAACTTCCACTTAAACGACCACCCTTGGTGTAGGAAAAAGTGGTCGCTTAAGAGAAAAATCAAACTCCAGCCACAGTGATACAACCAGGCGGAATAAAATTCCTAAGCACTGACCTTTACAAACAGAGCCGTCATCCTCTCAGATGTGTTGTAATATCTGGAGTAACTGTTTATCATACGAATAGCATTTATGAGTCCTGGGATACCATCCATCATACCAATCTGAAAACACAGAGCATACGGATCGTCAAATGTTATAAAAACACACACTACTGAAATGGAGGTTAGGTACTAACTTGGTACTCGACAAATGCTTGGGTAGGCTTTGTTGAAGTGTGGATAACAATGTACATGTAATTAAGCTTGACATGTCTGACATCAACGCCGAAATCAACGCCAACAAAATACTGGTTGAAATTTGGCTTGTGGTGAGTCTTGCTTCATATGCTTATGCTGTTTGAGACATTTAGCCATGTGAAGATACCCCGTTCAGGACAAAAAGTCAGTGATGAAATCCATACACAGTTCAAGACAAAAAAATCCTGAAAACCATACCCTGTGGGGCCACACGTCCCCGTTTAGGTCTGATAAAGCAATACAGACCCCTCCACTTCCCTCTCCAGGGGCTTTGCACTATTCCGAGTTAGAGATCAGAGCCAAATGATTCAAAAGCTGGTTAACACTAGCCAAGGCTTAAATTTAAAATACTCAAAGGACTTCATTGCTCTCGCTGAAAACGTCAAAAGCAAAAGCATCTTCAGAAGATGCTTTTGCTTTTACAGTCAATTATCAAAAGCATAACAGTCAATTATCAAAAGCTATGGGGAAATTTGCTTAATGCAACATTTCGTTTAGGCAAAAAGGAATAATTGAGCTAGCAAATTTATACCACACAAGTACATGTACATGTTCACCTGTCATTCATGAAACTGCGTTGGGGGTACATTTTCTTTTTAAAAACTTGTCATCTATTGCAGTCATTTAGAATATTAATAATTTATGCAAGTGTGAAATTGGGAATACAATAAATATCAGACTAGCCTGTGAATACAGCTGCCTCTTATCGCCCCGGCCGTTAGGGGCGTTCGGCTGGGAGTGATGAGAGGCGGCTGTATTCGCAGGCTAATATCAGACTTACAGGGTCGCTGTTGTAGAGAGGGTCACAGAATTTCTCCAGTGTATAAAGAAACTTGACATTGTCTTTAGCTTCATTCGCATAATCTGTTATTCTGCTATCAATATCTCGCCAAGTCTGAAAGTACAGCACAGTGAAGTTTAACTCAATATGTGTGCATGCAACAAGTTGGATTGCTTATGAAAGCTCAGGTTTATATTAGCTGTCTGCTTGCAACTACAGCTGTACTTTATCTACATGTACACTGTACACTGAAGTTCATGACTTGAAATTCTGTAAAAGCAATATCCAGTGTTCCAGATAAGAGAGGGGTCTCAGGTCAAAAACCCGACAAGGCTGGCTTCCTGACCTGAAAAACCAAATGGCTAGAGACTCACAACCTGTTGACCCCTTAAAATTATTCATCGACTCCCTGGCTTTGAAAGTTAACTGGAACACTGATTATCAAGCTCTGAGATTCTTATTTCTTATTAAGAAGAACGGCTTCTTAGAGAGGATGACTTGCATTGTGATAGAGAGAGAGAGAGGGGAGGGTGATGTACTGACATTACAAATCACATAAATTTTTTTTCCGAAAACTTAATAGGGAGATGGGGGAAACTTATATGGAGAAGGGCTAATTACAAAGGCAGGGCTTAATCAGAGAAGGAGGCTTAATAGCAAGGGGAACTGCAATCGTTTGCAAAATACCTTCGACCACCCTATATTTTAATTGACTTTTTAACAATTTTCAGTCTACATTGCTGATGTTCGCTTCCCCCGGGCCCCCTATATCAATGTTGGATCTAAACTTTGGAACCCAAATCAATCTTCATGCGGTTGGCAAGCCCCCGGTATCTCCAATCACCACCCAACATTGATATAGGGGGTGGGAAGGGGGGAGGGGGTTAATGCACTACAAAATTAATCCAAATTTAGTCAAGTGGTCGAAGGTTTTTGATAACGATTGTCCGAAGTATTTTTCTTAACATAAGCTTTTAAGTAGCGAACACGGTATTTCACACTATGTTATAGGTCTAAACTAAAACATACAACAATCGTAGAGTGCGAAAGTGTATGATAGTGTAGGTAAATACGTCAAAAATAGTACAATCTAGCTAGATAATGATGCCATTTCAAGAAACATAACAAAAGAAACATTTTCGGATTTTAGCGAACGAGTGCTGAATACGCTCAAAGAGACTGATATATCGTATATAAACTCTTTAATCGATAGTTTTCCTAAAAGAATCGATGCTATTATAACAAGAAAAGGTGGACGTACAAAGTATTAAAGCAAAATAAACGAATATTTTTGTACACGGCAAAACATGTCTTTGGGGGGAGGGCTGGTGTGTTTGTGTCCTTCTCACGATTCTCATGCACGGTGCTCGGTGATTATTGTTAATTTCTCACGATTACTTTCGCATATGACTGCATGTTAACTCTCCTTAGAGAGAAATAATAAGGATAATCATGTTAGGAATCCCAAAGTTAATTTTTGGACGGTAAATAAACTACATTTCAACGGTTCTCGCTTTTTGGTGACATAAAAAGATTCAGTGACATATATTCTTTGTTTCGTCGTCACGCTGAGAATCGTCAATTATGTACAGCTATGGCAAATTACAAACAGTAATTAGCTTAGATAATGTTTGTCTTTAGTAGTATATTATGTAATAATACCATGAAATGCTAAATGTTTAACGTGGATGGAGCTATTTGAGTTTATAGGCGAGCATCGTGGAATTATAGTAGCGTGACACGGCGTGACATTTAGCTGCTGGAGCTCTTGTTGCTCAATATGAATTCTGCGAAGCAGCGTTTACATGGCCGTAATTCTTTGCGTTCACTTTCGTTCACTTGATACGTGAACTGGAAAGCTCGCCAGCGTACTGCCATCATCTGGGTATTCGTGGTGTCTATGGTACCTCCTCTGACAAGAGTAATAGGAGCGTCAGCGGTGGCGAAGAAAGCGGTGTCTTTGTCAAAGACAACATCCTTGTTTTGGAAATTCTTTGGTGTTACACAGGGATCCCACAAATGAGATAAAAGTTAAATACTTGGTTGAATTCGCTTGATATTGATTATTTTTCAATTAATTATATGTCTGTGTTGCTTTAAAAAAAAATAATTTCAAAACCATTACCGAATAAAAACGATTATTGTACACTTCCGTATATTACCTGGGGTTAATGTTAGGAAATGACGTCATTTCAAATAAAATGCCGAATATTTCATGTCTATAGGAATATAGCTAAAAAAAAATTTTGTCAATACTGTCAACATAGCCTATCAATACATATATGTTTGTAACGTCTTCTTATAAACAACGCTTTGCGAATTCTCTCTGAGACAATCGTTTGCAAAATACCTTCGACCACCCTATATTTTAATTGACTTTTTAACAATTTTCAGTCTACATTGCTGATGTTCGCTTCCCCCGGGCCCCCTATATCAATGTTGGATCTAAACTTTGGAACCCAAATCAATCTTCATGCGGTTGGCAAGCCCCCGGTATCTCCAATCACCACCCAACATTGATATAGGGGGTGGGAAGGGGGGAGGGGGTTAATGCACTACAAAATTAATCCAAATTTAGTCAAGTGGTCGAAGGTTTTTGATAACGATTGTGGCTTTAAAGAGCTTTTATTGTATACATACAAATTGACATGTACACTAACAATGACTTCAATTTTATGGACCTACATTTGTATAGTTTGCACATTATATAACTCAATGACAGTTTATAGTCATTAGAATTAGCCAAGAAAGTTGGTACTTTAAGTTAGAGCCCTGTATACTTTGTACATGTGAACAGCAGTATGCAGAACATTAATGGAGATCATGGACTTAATACGGTAAACAAACCTTAAGGAGTTTAGACTTGGCAGCATGGAGTACGCCGACCACAGCTTTACACTCTGTTCCTTTGATCTGGTCCAACAGTGAGTTAAACTTTGCCATTCTTTTTTTCCAGTGATCAAGTTCTGCTTTGGGGCCGACATCATCGGCTTCTTTCCTCATTTGCTCACTCTCTGCCAAAACCTAATAACAATTATAATAAACGGTACAATCATAATAGACCAAATGTCATGCAAATTAGGGGCAATCAAGGACACACTACAATCAAACCTGTATTGTATTAAGCAGACCCGTATTAAGTAGTCAAGTTGATAAAGTCCCAGAAAAATTCTTCCCTTATTTACTTTAAACTTGGCCTCTATTAAGGGGGGTGAACCTTAACTACAGTTCGAGAGTCGTTGTTAGGGACAATTAGGAGGCAAAATTAAAGTGATGATTAAGCAATTATATTATAATTAATTATAATTATAATAATAAATATACTGAGATGAACATGCAACGAGTTTTTATCTTGCACCTGTTCAATCTGTTTAATCCATGCCGTAACCACTTCTTCAATTTGCTCCAATGTTTCTGTGGAACTGGCAGCTGCTATGTAATCATTAGGAGAGCTTATCCTTGTTAAATCAATGCTGTCACATTCCTTTAGAGTCACGGCATCATCTAAACTGGCTTGTGCACTGCTGAGAATACCTGGAAATGAAAGTAAGAAAACACCAATAAGAATTGTATAATATAATGTACACAGACATTGAACCTCCATGTGCAACCACCTCTCCTGAGTGACAACTTTTCTAAATCCAAAACTTTTCCAACCAAATCACGGATAATCAAAAAGGTCTCTCGTAAGTGACCGCAACCACTGTCAACACTAGGTGATATGAATTTTTGTATAATTGTTTTTTAACCTTTGCTAAGTGACCACTCAATACAATGCATTTTAACAGACGCAAATTATACATACATGTATAATGTGCTATGTACAATAGAAAGAAAGGAAGAGACATACATGTATAGCGCACATATCATATCACACATATCACATGAGAATAAGATCGGACATCAGCTTATGAAGGCGCCTCAGGCAGCCGCCATTGGTCCATTGTTGATCTCATCTCTCCCACCCTACCCTTGAACAATATGAACTTGTAAAAGAACTTTAACATGCAAGGCTGATCAGACAGCAAATTCGTTCGATTTCTTTTAAGAATATATTGTTATGGTCTGACCTCTTGTAAGCAACCACCTTAGCTTTGCATTATGGGTGGTCACCCTGTGGTCTGACCTCTTGTAAGCAACCACCTTGACTTTGCATTTTGGGTGGTTACCCTGTGGTCTGACCTCTAGTAAGCAACCATCTTGGCTTTGCATTTTGGGTGGTCACCCTGTGGTCTGACCTCTCGTAAGCAACCACCTTAGCTTTGCATTTTGGGTGGTTTCCCTGTGGTCTGACCTCTTGTAAGTGACCAACTTGGTTTTGCATTTAGGGTGGGTGCCTGTGGTCTGACCTCTTGTAAGCGATCACCATGGCTTTGCATTTTGGGTGGCATCCCTGTGATCTGACCTCTTGTAAGCGACCACCTTGGCTTTGCATTTTGGGTGGTCTCCCTGTGGTCTGACCTCTTGTAAGCGACCACCTTGGCTTTGCATTTTGGGTGGTTTCCCTGGGGTCTGACCTCTTATAAGCGACCACCTTAGCTTTGCATTTTGGGTTGTTTCCCTGTGGCCTGACCTCTTGTAAGCGACCACCTTGGCTTGGCATTTTGGGTGGTCTCCCTGGGGCTGACCTCTTGTAAGCGACCACCATAGCTTTGCATTTTGGGTGGTCTCCCTGGGGTCTGACCTCTTGTAAGCGACCACCTTGGCTTCGCATTTTGGATGGTCTCCCTATGGTCTGACCTCTTGTAAGCAACCACCTTAGCTTTGCATTTTGGGTGGTCTCCTGGGGTCTGACCTCTTGTAAGCGACCACCTTAGCTTTGCATTTTGGGTTGTCTCCCTGTGGCCTGACCTCTTGTAAGCGACCACCTTAGCTTTGCATTTTGGGTTGTCTCCCTGTGGCCTGACCTCTTGTAAGCGACCACCTTGGCTTTGCATTTTGGGTGGTCTCCCTATGGTCTGACCTCTTGTAAGCAACCACCTTGGCTTTGCATTTTGGGTGGTCACCCTGTGGTCTGACCTCTCGTAAGCAACCACCTTAGCTTTGCATTTTGGGTGGTTACCCTGTGGTCTGACCTCTCGTAAGCAACCACCTTAGCTTTGCATTTTGGGTGGTTACCCTGTGGTCTGACCTCTTGTAGGAGATGCTGTCGTGACACTCAAGTAACGCTCTTTTACCGGAAGTGAGAGCAGCCGGAAGTAACTAAACAGGAAGTGTAGTGGCAAAGCTATGAACTGGAAGTGCACAATTTAACAATGCGTGCATAAATTTGCATGCAAAATCGTGACACAAAAAATAAAAACAATAACAAGAAACACGGAGCTGAAACCTTACCTCATGCCGCTTCACGCATGAGTAATAACTTTTTTGAAGACATACACGTGCCTCAGCTGCAGGTTTAGTAGTGTGGCGCGAGTGCCATTGATGATAGTTTTATGAACTTACCCACAAAATTTTCCAGTTGATTCATGAAGCCTTGGCGCACACTTGCACCATGTTTATCTGATAGCTCACCCCAGTTTGAACTCTTAGAAAGCGATGGAATGTAAATATCAGCAAGAAGTCTTTCAACAGAATGAAGGACTCCTACACCACGAGTATCTAACAAGCCAAACGTTGTTTCCTGAGTGTGACAAAACAAAATTAATATGTGACTATACGAAATACAACTACAAATACATGTCATCGCCTGCGTCCGACACATGGTTACACAGATAGCAACAAAAGTGTCAATGTTCTCCTCTCAGAGAACAATACGGTACATAGTTTCTTTGAAATAACACCCGTATTTTCCGTACCAAACTATATTCACTTTCGAATTCTGTGTAGTTCCTTGATTATTACATTGTACTTGTCAAGTTGACAGCTGTTGTTTTATAGACCATGATAGCGCTCCATGTCAAATTCCTCTTCTATCAGACATTTTATTTCTATATTATTTTTATTTTCTTCCATGGACATTTTAGGGGCCTTTAACTCATATTTTGAACGTTGCTGTTAATCGTTATTGTCAATAAAATGCAAATTGATTGATTTCTTCCATATAAAACATTATTCATTAACTTCTAGTAGAGTTATATACAGGTTTGACTGTACTCTGTAAAGTTGATTTGTTTGCCCGGGCTGCTTTATATTCAAAGAATGACATGTACACATAGAACAGTAATCTTAACTTATGACTGGCTGAGCAAACTTGGCATTATGGTTGAAGCTCTCTGAGCCAACACTTGTAAGTGGACAGCTCTAATTACAGCCACCTTTACGAAACGCTGTTTGAACTCCAGCTCATACAAACTCTGTACTTTACAAATATTTCTGTAAGCAGCCAGCTCAGTTGTGGACACTTTTTATGCTTCCTGAGGGTGTCTGCTTCTGGGAGCGGTGACTATGATAATATTAATAATGCAAAATTGCAAATGTCAAAACTTCTTATGATAAGTCATGTATGCTAAACTAACTGTGTCTCAGGAAATGGAGGATTGAAAGGACACATGTAATGATGTCCTTCTAAGTAAGAAAAATGATTTCCAGCACTGCTTTGGTGTCTGTTTTAATCATCTACAGCTGTACCTGCATGTAATTCTTAAATTAAGGAGGTTCAAGTACCATACTATAAATATACAAAATAACTAAATTAGGTTTGTTACCTGGCTAATGTTTGCCATTGTAAGAGCTTTAGATGGATTGATTTTCATAAAGAAAACACATGCTCCAGCCAGTTGCATGTCTCTTGTATTTGTAATGAACACTTTGGGTTTGGTCTTGATGTTTGCTGATTGTGCTCCTCCAGGTCCAAGCCTGACGTGCTCAACTGAAAAATAATGTGTAAGGAGACGTGTCTCAAATACAAATACAAATCACGCATGCATGCATCGTGCATGATGCAACTGCATGCACTTCCTGTTGATAAGCATATTGTTAATTTATCTTAAATTTTATCACTGATTCTTCTCAATACGTGTACTGTTTTTAATAGCAGTCATTGCTGCTTGTTTTAAATTGTACAATGCAAAGAAAGTTTTCCGTGATCCTACACATATGGTCATCCATACGTGTTTGAAAAAACAAGTTTGAAAAAACAACATTCTTGACATGCAATGCAAGAGACAGTCTTCTAAAGGTCAACAAATTTAATGCATAAAATTAATACCTCACCAGTTTTCTTTCATTTCACATAATGCATATTTATGTCATACATGGTTTTACAAACCTTGCTTTATTTGACAAGTCCAAATGGTCCTCTTGTAAAGCCGTAACTGGCTTAACTTGTTTACTAATTTATTAATTAGCACCCTGGGAATTATGTTCAAGGAAATACAAAAGTACAAATATATCTTCTAGTGTTCAAACTGCTATTAAATTGAACAAGAGAAAAAAAAGTTTTCCACAAAGCAGCCAATATATTCTGCAAAAATTACAAAAACTTTCGAAGTGAGCACAGAAAGAAAATCAGCTACTGATATTACCACAGCACTTTTTTGCAAAAAAATTCAAGTTGTAGAAATTCTTACAATTTCCTTCCTGTAATTTTTTTTTATTAAGGTACCATATCACTATTAGTTAGCTTGAAAGGGTGGCTGCAATACAATTTATTAATTAGGCAATTTTCACCAAAAATCATGTCACCAGTGCAAATTAAAGGAAAGAAAGCTAATATTATACACGATGTACAGTGTAGCTGCGGCAAAGTAAAATAATGCAATTGGGGCAGATTGAACTGATTGTTTTCAAGAACTCTTTTATTATTAGCCATAGTTCTAGTCATACCATGTAAATAGTTTTTTTATCGCGTTCGAAGAACGCAATCCTAATTTCGTGTTGGAGACAAATTTGAGATTTTTTGGTAGACGGTCTTCCAAATGGCTGCCCCTATTGTTTTTTTTCAGGGGCTCATTTCCGCCGGAAATTCCTTTGAATGCGTCTCCATGATCTGTGATTACTGCCAGTTATATTATATAAATTATACAATGTAAGTACATAGTACAGGGCTGTCATTAAGGGCCGGGGGCCGGAGATTTCCCCCGGTTTCTATGAGCATGAACCCCGGCTACTTTCATAGGAAACAAAAGAAAAATAAAACCAAAAGAACTTCCTAGCTGTTCAATTCCCCACCTACTAATTGCATATACCCGGCAACTTGAAATCTCAGTGACAGCCCTGATAGTACCATAGTTTTTTCAATATTTAATCCTGTAAAATCGCACACATGTATAATTCAGTCACTTAGACTGCAAAGTGTTGATTTCTTGATAAAGGATTGTCAAACAAAGTAAATTTTGGTGGGAAAATACAACATACATGTAAGGTTAAAATGAAATCTTAATTAAGCTCATGTACTCATAACACAGTACCTGCATCTGGTATATTATCGACTTCTTGAAAGTAAAATATGATCTTTGAAAGACCATCTGCTTTAAAAAAGTCTTCCATGGTTTCAATCTATGGAAACATGATCAACATAATCATTATAACACTTATTAAATACTGTATGTTATCATGGTTCAAAATTTTCTGTGGTTTGAAAATTTTAAACCAGGTAAATTTTTATTTTCCTTTCAGTCTCTGATGCATTACAATAACCATAACCTGCAGCGGAAACAAGTATAATCAATAGTAATGCAGGTTTGAAAATTTTTCAACCAAAGAAGAATTTGAATCACAACTTGTGTTACTCAGAGTAATATCTAACTTACATGTGCATGTAATTATTGCCTGGAACAACATTATTAATTAATGCTGGATTAACTATACTGTATGAAAATCTGTGCAGACATCAGGATGAATGTAGACATGTACATTGTAAGAATGCCACATTGATATGGTGTAAGTTGAATTTTATATGGTGTGGGGAGGGGATGGGGGCTTTAATACACTGCTATTTATGTACGTGTACATGTACATGTGTTAAGCTTACTGTACACCTGTCCAACCCTGTATTTTTCTAGTACATATTTCTGGATAGATCTGTGGGGCTGTACATGTATCAATCCAAATATAGTTTTTATTAATAATTATTATTATGCAGTGGCGAAAAGTAGAAAAAAGAAATGAAAATTAAAAAAAGTATATGATCTAGTTGAAAATTTATGTAGCATATTTGGTGATTTTGTGTACCTCTGAAAAAGTCCTGGCCCTGCCCGTGTTATGGTACATGTACATGGAACAATATACATTACATGCAGCATGTACTGATTAATTTAATTATATTAATAAGCTTATAATTAATTGCTACAAATCTATCAATGATAGAATAAATCTGATACAGACCTGTGAACCTTCCAGTAAGGACTCTGTAACTTCATCATTTGTCAGTCCGAGAGTACTGGCAACCGTGCTGATCAAATGTTCATGTCGGAAATCTATCATTGACCGCTTTGCCTCACGTTCTTCTCTAGCTTTTTGCTACAATGAAAATAAATAGTTATTATTGCTAATTAATTAATTAAGTCTTTGAGATTGGCAAAGTTCAATTGCTACATGCAAGTTGGTTGATGAGCTGCCATCTTCAATAACAACTGGGGTGAATGAAATGTATGCAGAATGCAAATATGTTTAGAGGATGGGCTTCCCCCTCTTTGTTCTGCACAAGAAACCAGTAAAGAAACAGTAGAAAGGAACCTATTTAAGTGCACCTGATTGACACACACACCATAGGTGTCCAATTGCAGCTATTCCATTTCAAAAAGTTGTAATTAGATACATGCCGAAACAAGTTCATCCCTGTTCTTTTGAAGCTTTGAGTTCATTTACCTGATAAATACAAGGCCAAAATACATGACACTACAATGCAAGTTTGTCTGGAAAGCTGTTATGGAAATCTTGAGAAGCTTATACCAAATTGTATGAAAACTTGTACGGGGGGGGGGGGGGGGGTACCCTGGGGGGAATCACCACCTCGTCCCCAGGACATTCTCTGCTTTCAAAATGGTGGGCCAGGCATAGAAAACCCTGGACAAGACTGTCCAAAATACTCCAAAAAATCCTAGCATATTTTTCGCTTAAAAGATGACGTTCACAATGTCTTAATTTCATTTGAACAACAGTTTCAGATCAATAGAAAACAAAATTATTGGCTACCAATTGATGGAAATGACCCCCGAAAACCCCATTTTATTGCGTTTCATGTGACAAAATACAGTCAAACCTCTATTTAGCGGCCCTCTATTAAGCGGTCACTTAATAAATCCCTGGAATTAAATGGCTCCCTGTATTTACTGTAAACTTGACCTCTTTTAAGTGGTCGCCTCTATTTAGCAGTCAGTTGGCTATTCCCCAAGAGTGACCGCTTATAGAGGTTTGTATTCTGGGAGTATTTTGACAGCCATGTCCAGGGGTTTCTGTGCTTGTCCTAACATTTTCAAAGCAGAGAAGCCCCAGGAGACAAGGTTGCAAGAAACCATGGTAAATAAACAATTTTTGTTCCAGAAAAAAAAAATCAGTGACAGTACAATATGACTTTGTAATAGGTACTGCGCAGTTATAAATAACATACAGTAAGTTGCATGTACAGTACGCAGTAGCAAAGACAATGCAACATGAAACTAGAATGTCACAGCATGTACATGTACATGTATACACAATTTAACTTCTAGAATGTACTTCTGGGCACTGACATCCTTGCAAGTTCGCAACACTATTTTATTCTTAACCTTTGCCCATGCTGTTGTATAATATAATTACTGTATAATTATATGTAATCAGCTACATGTGGGTAGTCCAGCACTTGTCCAAACGATGTCTGTGATTCGCTAAGAAAACAATAGATTTGTCCCGCTGGGATAGGGATTAGGGATAGGGGCATTCTTCAAGTGATATATCAATTGTATCGTTCGCCAATCACAGACATCGTTTGGACAGCTACGGGGTCGCCCCTACATGTACGTTACATGTACTGAAGTATCAAGAATGAAATATTATTCAATTTATAACATGGTGTACAGTTTTTCATCCAATATTGGTATAAATGTCATAATAACTAACTAATAACTGTGATAGTGAACGAGTTTCTGGAAAATAGCGAGTCTGGAATAGGTCTAGGATAGGGTAGGGTTTGGAGGGTTTTTCGGTGTTTAGTCTAGAATAGGGTTGCAAAATGCAGCTAAAATGGTCTAGTATGCGCAGCCCCCATTTTAATGTCTGCGAGCTACAATAGTAATTTGGCTGATGTGTTCCGGGCATTAGGGTGGCGTAAACTCTGTCATCAAAGATTAGGAATGAAATCTATCATGATGTATAAGACCTTACATGGGATGACACCAGAATATCTACTATCAAGATTTGTTTATCGCGATAACGCGAATGCTTGTCGTTTAAGGAATACCGAAAACAAACTAGTTCTTCCACAACCTCGCACTGATTATCTGAAAAGAAGTTTTTCATACAGTGGAGCTCAGTTGTGGACAACTTACCCACAGAATTAAGACTAGCGTCTTCCTTAAGCAAATTTAAGACAAAACTAAGTCGCCATAGTTTTTAAGTTAAGTTTTAAATATATTTTTGAACACGGCCTCCATGAAAAGCAGTTTTTAATTTTTTTTTATATTTTACCTCTTATTTGTAGTTAGGAAGTTAGATAGTTAGCTGATTATGATAATTTAAGCTGATGGAAATACCGTGTATAAATAAAGTTATCTATCTATCTAAGGGTCTCAGAGTCCCAGCGGCACACCCCAACCCAAAAATTTGCAGAGTACCCCCCCCCCCCCCCGAGGTTTATAACCAGGCATAAGACCTTCTTAAGGTTACAGTGTACCTTCAGCCTTCAGATCGAAAATTTATCGAAATTTTTTTTTTGGCGTCAAATAAAGTTTACAGAATGAGCTTTCATCCAAAAAAAATTATCGGAAAATAGTGAAAATTGATGGAGAAATGACAGTATAACTTTTGTGGGCGGAGTTTGTTTATGAAGTGATATGTCTTTTTAAGCGCTGTTTTCTCAAAGTTAATTTTTCGCTTCTTGGGGACACTTTAAAGAGCTACAACTCAAAGGGAATTTGTTCGATTTTCCTCAAATTTGGACAGAAGCTAGGCTAACATATAATCAACAAAAACATGTCGGCGAATTTCTTATTTCCGAAAACTTTTTCGTCAAGAGCCATTTCTGGTGATCATTCCAATTTTTTTCTCCCTTTTTCGAAAATATTCTGTAACTTTTCACTGCAATTGAATATGGGAAATCGCCGAAACGTTTTTTTTTTAGCGCTTTGTGTCTGGAAACCCGAGAACAAATCAAATTAGCAAAATACAATAATCGCTTTGAGTTATAGCGTTTTAAAGCTGATTCGGACGTTTGAATTTAGACGTAAAAAATTTGACAATTCACTTTATTACCAAATGGTTTCCATATTTAGATAGCCAGCTCTATAAGCTTAATTTGATATCTGGGTTTAGGTATGTTAAGTGTAATCTTAAGACACTAGAGCTGTTGTACTGGAGACACCTCCGAAGGTACACTGTAACCTTAAATTGGCTATACAGTACAGTTGAAGCTCTCTGCATGGACACCCTCGTATGCCAACAGCTCTAATTGTGGTTGTCTTGATAAAATCCCATTTGGTTTTCTCCTCAAGATTATGAGAATCACTCCCGTAAGCGGCCACCTCGTGTTTTGACCCGAGGGTGTCCCTTACGGGAGCTTGGACTACAATATATTATACACCCTTGCAGCTGAGCCAACATCACCTCTCAAAATGTTTGTATAAAATTCGTGTCCATAAAGCAAAGGATCGAGCTTTTGCCTTCTACGTTTTACGTTTATATGATTCCATTGTAAGGTTTTGCAAAAAACGATAAGTAATTTCAAACACCAGAATAGCCTAAAATATAACATGTAATGCAATAAATTTGGTGTCAAACATAATCCAGAAAGCCAAAAAAGCTGCAGATTCTGTAAGCTTTTATGTACTTTAATTTTAATGTTCAAAAAATAAGCTACTACAAATTTTTCACGTCCATAGCAACTTAACTTATAAGGATCGTGATGGCACATAAGTACTTTTACTTGGGCACTATAAATACCCGGGTAAAAAATAAGACTTTATAGCGATATCGGGTTAACAAATATGTAAGATAAAGTTATGTTATGAAAACTACAAGGGAAATCATACGACCTAAACGTCGAACACCGGATTTTAAAACACTGGTGTCAAACACTCAAAAACACAAAATAACAAACAACCATTATCGATCGAGATACAAAAACAGAAGTTGGAAAAGGATCGAAGAAAACAGCAGAAAAAGACAAACACATTCCTGCAGCACTAAGATTGTAGCGTGACAAAATTTCGACTTCAACAAGTCATAGCACTTTTGGCGCGCTCACTCAAAGGACTGACCTGTTTTTCCTTAATTGATTCTCCTGGGCCCAGTGTCTGCAGCCTCGATGCCTTTTTCTGTTCTCTTTCCGCCGTCGAGGGCTTCTGTTGCTTACGGGAGCGATGTCTGCCTCCTCGACCGTGCTGTACAGGAATAGTGCTAGATGAATGCTGGTCCGCCATAATGGTTGTAGACAATCGCAGTAGTCCTCAAACGCGCTTATAAGCTCTTCCAAATCATTCTAACTTTAGCAAATCCTTCTTTTATCTTCTTAAGGACCTCGATTCGCTCAAAAGTTATCCAGAAAAGATCCGCGATTTGTTTTGAATGTGTTTAGTCATTTTGCAGCGGAGTCATAATTTCCATGGAAGCGGTCTTTGACTCTCATAAACAAAATAAATCATGCATGAATGAAACAGAGCGATTTGATTGGCTGAAAAAGTAATTAGCTCTCAGGTACAAAATGTAGATGAAAGGTAAAGTATTATGAAAACAGTGAAGACAAAAGCTTCAATCTACGCTGTATTAAGCTTGGTTCACACTAGCGACATAACGACATAACGGCCAGGTCACGCAAATTCACACACGACGTCTATCGATGTTTTATGTCACCAGTGTGAACAACACAACATAACGACATAATAGGAACATAATAACATAAACATAGCGACACAAGGAAAAAACTGATCTTTTCTTTATGTCGTTATGTCCATGTTCTTATTCACTCAAACACATAACATTAAAAGTCAACATCATATTCATATTTTGTCTATTTTTACAATGTATTTCATTCTAATCTGTTGAAAAGTCCCAAATATCGCATCGAGAAAGGCTACATGACGCAGCCATTTAAAAGCACAGTCCACCGACACAAACAGAGGATGGCAAACCTGTGGTAATCATTAAATCGCCACTTTTCAGGCCTTTTGAGGACGAGAATGTATTACAGTTGCAGTTAAAGTGAATTTTTCAGCTTTCTGAAAATCTTGAAAAGTGCAATTTTTCATAAAAAAAATTATTTGTCTGACTGATTGAAACTAATTGAATACACCCCATTCTAAACAATGTTCTTTAGCCCGTATCTTGAACGCTTTTAAATGTATATTGAAAATGGCGGGAATGGTTATTGCAATCAATTATATTCCAGTTTAAAAGATGGAGGCGTGGCGCTGTATAGTGGTTTATAGCGAGTTTGACTTCAGATCCAATGGGTCGGTGGTTCGAGGCCGTCGATCGTGGGGACTTCCATATAAAAATGACGGGGGTGCTCGTCGTACCAGTTTAGGGATCAAAATTTGTAGATTGGTACCGCTCTTGTCAGAAATGTTCGAAAAACACCCTAAAAGGTACCAGAATTTCGCTTGATGGGCGTGACAAAAAATAATTTTTATCCCCATGCAAGAGGTACCAATTCTAAAACAACTCATGTCATATTCTGTCATATTTTTTCGGCCCAATACCCTAAAAGGTACCGCGGTGGTCATTTTAGATTTTAGTACCCACCCCGTCATTTTTATATGAGTCCCCCCCCCCCCCCGGGGAGGAATATATCTCTTCACCCAGGGATATAAATAGGTACTGGCAACAAAAGGCTGGGGGTAACTCTGGGATGGACTGGCATCCCATCCAGGGGGAAGCAGCAATACTCCTACAGTGGGGAGGGGACACCATCGAGACCAGGAGATCAGAAGTGTCTCCTTTAATAGAGGTGATAATTACAAAGATTATATGAGCGCTTTGCCGGCTGAGACCAGGAGAAGTGCTTCCTTAATGGAGATGCCCCAAATAAGTTGAGGTTCCACTGACCGTCATTTTAAAAGAGTAGTACTCCAAAGTCTTTACCGCATTTCAGTCATTCATTTTACTGTAACGGAAGATTCTGGCCGGCCAGACTGACCGGTCTGTTTGTACTGAACAGGAATGCGGCTTTTTCAAGACCTGTTCCTTCTGAGTTCATTAAAAAGTTGCATTCTATTTCCGAATTGACCAGTGTGGCTGACCTGTTCTGTCAAATAATGGCATATTTTGAGCAGTTCGGCCAGCTTGGTCTGACAGCTTCTGACAACCATATATTAGACATAAAGTTTTCCAGTTCTTAGTGTGGCGCTTCTATGGGCTTTACTGACTTAAAAAGATTATGATGAAATGCTAAGCGCTCTTAACCCTCAACTCCTTGGAGTGCCAAACATCACAATTCAAGAAAAATCCAAATTTAAGTTTGTGAAATATTGGAAAACAAATGGTACGATGCAAAAGTACTGCTGAAGAGGTTTCATTTGGATGGTCACATCACAGTATTTCGTCAACAGACGCAAAAGTTAGAACAAATGGTACCATGCAAAAGTAAGTTGCTACATGTCTCCACAATTGACTCTGGGAGTGAAAGGGTTAAGATGGACAACTAAAGTTGGTCTCTTCCACACTGAGCGTGCGCGCAGATATCTCCTATATAAGGGAATCTTTGCTGACGTCATTGTTTACATTTTGCTTCATTAGCATACGAATCTGCATAGAGAAGGCATCATGCTAAATACGAATTGACTTCAAAAGTTGAAAGAGCTTGTTAAACTTAGTAATCTATGCGATTTTCAGTTTTTTCATTCAACATTTAAGGAAATATCTTCTTTCAAAACCTGCAAAATTATTGGGAGGCAAAAGCGCTAATGAGCCATACATTCTTCGTAAAATTTTGAGTTTTTAATACAGCATTGCATGAAGTGTATCTAGTATATCGGGCTCAAATTTTCAGAGAAAGCTAATTGTACTATGCCCTTTCAATATTCAGAGTTGATTTTTTTGTGTGGGCAGGTTAGAGAACGAGGCGCATATGCTAATGAGGCAAGATTCCCCTATATCGCACTTCAATCACTCATTTTACTGTAACCGGACTATCTCTAAGGACACCTCTCTAAGATGGACAGCTGGTTCTGGTAGTATCCATGTTGTTAAGGGACGACATTGGCTTGAAAGATTAATAAGGAGCTATTTTGTTGTAATTTAGACTACGAGTGGTCCCTCCTTTTTCCTCTGGGATAGTAGAGCAAGCGAAACGCGAGCGCGCATGAAAACTACCCCACGCGAGAAAGGCGAGACGCGCGTCTCGTCTTTCTCGCGTGGGGTGATTTTCACGCGCGCTCGCGTTTCGCTCGCTCTACTGTGAGGGTGGTAAAGGGGAGGTCTGGATCACGTTTCACGAAAAATAAAATTGTCATTTCACGTTTCACGGAGAATAAAATGGCCATTTCACGGGAAAAAAAAACATTCCTTACTTTTTTGCTAATAAAATTACATCCAAAGTACAGCTTTGTTTGTTGTCTTCACCGACCGTCCACTCCTCGTTCTTCCTGATGTAAAAAGAAAGCTGAGTTGTTTGTTTTGCTGATGTTGTGTAAAATTACCCAACCTTGTAGAGTGACCTGGTGTCCAGAATGACGATCAGTCACGGTCATGCATTCGTCACGCAATTTACCACCGGCGTAGTTAAACGCTTACTGGATAATTTTTTGGGAGGAAGAAAGAATCACGGTTTACAGTAGCATTTCACGAGAAAAAAACAACAGTCATTTTGCAGTGCTCATGAAAAAAAGTCGATTCACGGTTTACGGGTATGTAACCAAATCACGTTTCATGAGAAAAAAAAATAGCCATTTCACAATTCACCGGTAAAAAAAAAGCCTTTCACGGATCACGAAAAAACCGTTTACCACCCTCTACTATCCCTGAGGAAAAAGGAGGGACTACTCGTAGTCTAGTTGTAATAAGCCATTTCCGAGTTGCCTTTAGCCTTTCTATCAAAGCGAGGCTAGGTGCGAACCCTTTCATATAAAAATGAGTTTCATTCACATGCAAATAAGTTTTATTTGCATGTGAATGAAAACTGATCTTCATATGAAAGGTTTCGCACCTTGCCTCGCTTTGATAGAGAGGCTAAAGGAAACTCGGAAATGGCCTATTTGACTTGGCACAATACATGATAGAATCTGAAAGTTTTTCACAAAGGAGCTTTTTATTAGAGTATTCAAAATTCTCTAAAAGATGATTACATAAATTTACACACATTACAGTTACCGATGCAAAGCTAATCTTAGGCCCCGTCCACACGTATCCGGATATTTTTGAATCCGCAACTTTTTTGTTGCGGATTAGAAAATATTCGCGTCCACGCGTAGCGTATTCGAATCGTATTTGCCTGTCCACACGTATCCAGATTCGCTCTAGTACCCAGGGCTCCTCTTTAATTGTTGTCAACAGAGTATGCGCAAAGGCCAACATTTTGTGCGCCGCGTTATGCAAGTTTGGCGGCAAATTCGATTGCTTTCACCAAGTTCGACTGTAAACACGTTATTAGACTTGAAATAGGGAGCTTAAGCAACCACGACGCCGACGGCAGCGAAAACGACACAAAACAATACGTTTAATAAGCAAAAAAAAAAAAAACTACCCTTGCACGTGCGTTTTACATTTTAGTACATTTCTTTGCCGTTCCCTGCAAAACAACGACGTCAAATGATCAAATTAGTGGTTTTGTGGAGAACGTGAACACACGACGGTTAATTTTCCTTTCTCCATTTGAACTAGTAAGCCGTCCCTTCAAATTCAGCTCCTGGACAATCCAGCCACATTAGCCAAACTAAACAAACTGAAGTAACTGCAAAGTAGTTTAAAATAGCTCGAACCCCTTTTTCAAGTGACGTTTTCCTTAGCGTTGCCGTCGTCGTTGCTTAAACTCTCTATTCAATAAGTCCAAGTAGAAGTGATGCAATGACATTTCGGTCGGCCTTGTTGAATAGTCGAGCGGGTTAAAGACTGGATCCGATACTGTTACGTCAGCGTATTAAAAAATATCCGGATTCGACCGTCCACACGATGCCGTACTCGTAGCGTATTCAAAAATTCCACTCTGGAGAGCGGATTCAAAAAGTTGCGGATTCGTTAGCCGAATTCGCCGGATACGTGTGGACGGAAGGCCAATCCGCAACAAAAAAGTTGCGGATTCAAAAATATCCGGATACGCGTGGACAGGGCCTTATTTTTCACTGTAGGGCAAAACTTATACAAATAAACATGATATGGCACAGTTCAACTCAGTCACAGAGTTCGCGAGTTCTTAACGTGAATCGATCATGTACATAACTTGTTACAAAATGTAAAGAGCAATTATTTTACTGTTCCAATCTCTCAAAAACACATCTACCAGTTGTACTAACACATTTTACACAAAAGTAAAATCAGTCATGCTAATTCCACAAAAATTATAGTTGTCTAATAACCCCATTCTCACCAACGCTTAAACATGTTTAAATGTTGTTTAGTTTAAAACAGGTTTAGAAAAATACCCCCAAACGTGCCGTAATATATGGAGTGAAATCTTTACTAAAAGAAACTTTATTGACTTTATTACCATTCCGGGTAGTTTGAGTCATATACGTTCAAGATACAGGCTAAAAGCGTAGTTAAACTAAACAACATTTAAACATGTTTAACCGTTGGTGTGAATGGGGCATAAGTGTATGGACTTTCCAAATTTATGTAGTAAAACAAAAATTAAGGCTGCGAGAAAAACACATAAAAGCCCAGGCAATTGAAAAAGAAACTAATAAAATCACACTATTTACTGCCTAGAAAATACAGCACCACAATGCACATAAGCGATAAGAAATCGCACAACATTTATATCCTATGTCAAGCAAAATGATGACTATGATATAAACATTGTCATGTACACTACATCAATTGAAACAAGAAAGGTGTGAGTTCAGGGGACAATGCCCCACCAAAAAATATCAAACTCGTTTTGCTTGCCTGATGTGCATGTCATATTGCCAAATGCCACCAAATGCATGTGATGCATGCACAACGTCCATGTCATATTGCCAAATGCCACCACATGCATGTGATGCATGCATAACATGTGCATGTCATATTGCCAAATGCCACCAAATGCATGTGATGCATGCATAACATGTGCATGTCATATTGCCACATGCCACCAAATGCATGTGACGCATGCATAACATGTGCATGTCATATTGCCAAATGCCACCAAATGCCACCCAATTAATATACAACTAAATTGGATAAAAAGATTCTATCGAGCAAAACAGAAGCAGTAGTTTGGAGATAAAGCGCAGGATTACAAGGATGGAAGTGGATTACAGTTCATCACTTTTGACAAGTTTTTCTTCCTATTTGTAATACAGTTCATCAAACTTGATTTCTTGACCGCCTGTAAAGAAATAGCCTTGGAACACACCTGCTTCTCATCGCACCTGGCCACGGGGGGATTCTTGTGTGAATGCCCTTAGTGGGCAGGAGGAATGAGAAGCAGCTGTATTCAAAGGCTATTTCTTGATAGGAAGTCAAGAAATCAAAGTTGCCATTCTGTTGCAATTGAGGTTTGTTAACCCTTAACACTGTATTTCTTTCTTATAATTATTTCTCCTCTTCTTATTTCAAGACAAGCTTAAAGGGACCCTGAGGTGGGGATTCCCATATAAAAATGACAGGGGTGCTCATCATACCGTTTAGGGGTCAAAATTTGCAGATTGGTACCGCTTAGGGTACTTAAATCTAAAATGACCATAGTTGAAATTATCATGGTACCTTTTAGGGTATAAAGCCAAAGAAATATCATAGACAGAATATGATGTGTGCTGTTTTAGAATTGGTACCCCTTAGGGGTAAAAATGAATTTCAGCCACACCCATCAAACAAGATTCTGGTACCTTTTAGGGCATTTTTCAAAAATTTCTGACGAGCACCCCTGTCATTTTTTATATGGGAGCCCCCCCCCCCCCCCTCCCAGGGAAGGGACACTGTCACTAGGGCGCATGCACCAGTTTCTCGATTAAAAACTTGAAAAGTTCAGCCTGAATTTTTCAAGTTGAAGTGTCAATTTCAAAATGGTATCGACTGGTGGCGGTGGTCACAGTGGAAAGTGAATAAAGTGGGGACGGAAAAGGATATTTGAAGGATATTTGAAGTGAGCCTGGTCCGCGCATGCGAATCCGTGACAGTGTCTGTTTAAAGAAAGCTTCAGTCCAAACTCATGAAAACATAATTTATCTAAAGTGACACCATCCCCTTAATGCCTTCCACACTGTAGTCTTTACAAAAAAGAAAATCAATCAGCCATCTGAAAATTGAAGGGCTTGGACAAAAAATATAAAGCAAACTGGTGATTTGGCACATGTTTCTTTGGAAAATAATATTTAGTATTAATGACACAGCTGGAATACGGGCATGCAACACCTTTCTGCAACTTAAGTTTTTTAATACAGCACTGAGATTTTCCTATACCTCATGGAGAAATAACAAAACAATTAAGATCTCTCATAAGTACTGCCTTCTGGTGGCTGAGGAAGCTTCAAGTTTTCTTTAAGAGGCATCATTCTGCAAAGAAAATACAAACAAACATCAATAATTTAAAAAGGTTCCTGAACAATCGAAATGAATTTTCCCAGATTTTCCATTTAGTTGAGTGAACAAATGTCCTTCGAGGATACTGCTCATTTCAATTAAACTGCCAAAATGAAGTTTTATTGTGGCTTACGCAGATTTCAATTTCTTTTCACCATGTAACTCAGCAATGCTGTTCGTACATTGTATTAGGCTTTCTTAGTACAAGGCTAGCCTCACCTACATGTAATATCTTCACCAAACAGTTTACTGGCCATTAAGTTTACTTGCAAATCCCTCCAGAATTCTCAAACTTTTATGCAGACAAAGCAAAACTCCTTTTATCTAATTAAAGATGCAATTTAGTAGGATGTTGCAAAAAAATAAGAGTGAGTCTGAAACATGGGAGAGAGTAGATATATTCAAACATAACTGAACATAATTATTTGGCTGCAGACCATGATTGAATATTGAAGAATTCGGCACCAAAATAAACCGACTGTTTCAGGATGAAGAACACAAGATCACAGCGTAGATTAAGGCTGCATTTTTGGGGGGATAATCAGAACCAGAATTCTTGAATCAAAAAAAAGATTTTGCTTTTTTTACTAAAATCCAAAAACAGATCATGAATCCATTTAATTCACACTTTAGAGAGATTTTTTGAAATCAAATCTCAATCCAGAGTGTTAGAATCGTGATCTGAGCATTTCTTTGGTAATGAATTCGAAAAAAGTACATCTGACAAGTGGTCTTTCGTGCAAAATTTAGGGATGTACTTGGTGTATCCCTTATTATTTTGTATTTAAACACTTAGTTTTTATTTCAGTAGAAATAAAAGATAAAACAACAGTAGAATAGGGAATCGAACCCGGGCCGTATGATCTGCTCCATGCACACTATCCACTACACCACCGAGGACAAGCTGCCAGAAGCTGTAATTTTTAAGGGATATCAGATAATATGCTGCTAGCCCAGACCATATATAAGAACTAACCCTTTCTATACACTGTAAATGCTGGAATCAGTGCTTAACCCTAAATACTAAAATCAGTGCTTCAACCTCGGAACCTAAATTACACTGCAATATATCTAAACACATTACAATAAGGGATACATGAAGTACCATACATTATGATCAGGGATACACCAAGTACCTAGGAAAATTTACTCGTTCTGTTTGCTGTTTTGTTTCTTTCATGATTTCACATCATGGGCAATTCAGGCAAGATTTTATTGTATATAGTTTGAAAACTATTTGTCGAGCAGACTGTTAAACACAAGCGAGTCAAAATAGGTTTATTTGCATACGAACATTTTTTTATGTTAAAATTAATGATCCGGTTTAAAAAAAACGCAACCTAAGATTATATTTATCACTGATAGGTAATGATTGAATTTATAGAGAAATTGGAGCAAAAAGGGTTCTCAACTGTCTTTTATCAATTAACCGACTGCCTCACTTAAATGGAAGTATCCAGGGAATTCCACTGTGGCCAGCCAGTCCCTAGATAAATACTGCTCCCATGGCTGGCAAATCCCCACAACCCAGCCATGAGCCCCCATTCCAGGCACCCGTCACACTGATTGAATCAGTGGAAGGAAAAAAATTGAGGGTGGGGTGGGTTAGGGGAACATTGAAGACAACTGCTACAAAACCGCTAACAAAAACCACTACAAAACTGCTTGAAAAAACTTGCAGATCCTTGCTGAGACGAAGCTGCAACGTTCCACGTGAGCCTGCACTAGAAAGTTTCACCGCTGACCGGAAGCATCTGCTAAGCTCATGGTGGTTAACTTTGTTAAACTGACATTTAACTGAATTTAAACTGAACAAGGGGACCCTTTTTATCCTGTTACAGACTGAGAATAACACTTGAACTTTATTATCAGACTACCTTCTTAAGTCTGTAAGCAGTTGTTTGATTGTGTATTCTCTTTTCCAGTTGGATAACATCTTGGAGGACTTGGAGTCAACCTGGACAAGAAAAAAATGACAAAAATAAATTCTGTTTTAAGGTGGCTAGCAATAGTTCGCAGCATTTTCCACCACTTATACTTTAATGGATCAATACTACAATCCTTTATCAGTTCATGCTTCAATAATGGTATCAAAATAATAAATGGCCAATCATTGGTGACCAAGTCATGGTCATTGTCATAGTGTAACAGGTTACCATAGTAACAGTATAACCTGACAGACACCCTTAAGTTGCATAATTGGAAGTCTGTAACTGTTATCGTAGCTTTCTTTAATTATTAGTCTATTGGTTTGAACAATTTTTTCATAGTTTTCTACTACCGGTGGACAAGGTTTTGACATCCAAAGTCAATGGTCTTATGTCCTCACGGTTTCCCGAGCATGGATAGCCGAAGTCACCAGGAAATGACAAGAAAACTATTCTTCGCAAATTGACTTTCGACCTTTGGAATGCGAGCAAAAGTGAAATTGGAATCGTATGGCCAACCCATAACCAGTTAAATAATGTACAAAAGTAATCACTTGCATCCAGCTGTGAGAATTATGAAACAGCAAACATGCTGGAGATTCAACTATTGTCATTTCATGCTGGATGCAATAACGCCATAATCTAACAACAAAAGTACAGCCTAGCTCCGAGACACGCAACTTAAATGCAGATACTGTAAACTCTGAGGAGTTTAAAACAATAAAATGCCACTGTTCTATGGAGATTAGACTCTTTTAGCTGGGATGAAGAAACACTATCTCGGAAACCATGCTGATTGCAGACTTGTGCTCACACAAAATCACGGACTGAGAAATTTACTCAGTGTTCCTAGCATTCAGCGACTACTACATACACACATAAACTTTATTTAACCACGGTTTCTCCTTCATACATAATTATAATGCTCTTCCTGAGAGCCGTGCCTATAAATTACTACTGATCTTGCAAACTATGCACCAAAGAAGCTATATATTGTTATGCCCAGAGCTAATAAACAATGGCATAACTAAATATACTAAACAGCTCTGGAAAGTGTAAATATCTCCTGTCAGTATCAAGAGACTTTTTCCAAAGATCAAAGAATTGGCAACATTGAGAATAAAAAGCCTTTTATACCTTAATTTTGATCTACAGGTAAAAGGAAAAATCTCTCAGGAACAAACTTGGGATAACCCTGTTCTAAAGCCGGGCTAAAATGCTTTTTTTTTGTGACGAGCCGGATTTGTGCTAGGCCTGTCACTTTTTATAACAATACTTAAATATCTCACCTCTGACCTTTGGTGGCGATTTTCTTACTTTTGGTCATGCACCATGTAATATGATACCGAAACTCTCGTATGTAAACAAAAACAAAGGTGTGGCTGACTCGGGTCTTTAAATCAAATTAGCAAAATAATAATAATCGCTTTCAAAAGCCGATTCAGACACTTGCATTTAGACTTCAAAAACATTTGACAATTCATTCTATCAGAAAATGAAAGGTATATTTAAATAGCTTCTATAAGCTTTACTTTGATATAGGGGTTAAGGTATCTTAACCCTTCAATTTCCTATAGTGCCAAACATCAAAATTCAACAAAAAACCCAAATTTCATTTTTTTAAATATTGAAAAAACAAATGGTACCATGCAAAAGTACTGCTGAAGAGGTTTCATTTGAATGGTCACACCATAGGATTTCATCAACAGACTCAAAAGTTAGAACAAATGGTACCATGCAAAAGTACTGCTGAAGAGGTTTCATTTGAATGGTCACACCATAGGATTTCATCTACAGAATCTAAAGTTAGAACTATATTACGTCTCCATTTTGACTCTGGGAGTGAAAGGGTTACACCGGTAAGTGTAATCTCAAAACACTAGAAATGTTACACTGGAGACACCCCTGATATACTGTAACCTAAACAAGAACTTCAAAGCAAAACTTTCAAAACAAAAACATGACAGCAAAATGCCCAGACACTGCCAGTTGTTTTGTTTCAGGCCGTAGCAACAGCTTCTGAAACACAGCTTGACATGAGCACTGCTTTCTTTCCAAACCTATGAAGTTAAGAAGCTGAAAGAAATGAAATGCTACAATGCACACATACAGTATGTGCAAAATGATCGTGGAAACCCTTGGATGAAGGATGGTAGAAAAATAGCAGCAGTAACCTAATTTTTTTTTAAAGCTGAGGTATTACATGTACCGGTAAGTACATTCCTTAGTTCTTAGTAGCCTAGCTTTTATATACACGTACATGTGGATTCTTCAATTCATTTACACCTACATGTAAACTGCCGCAAACTTCCCGTGAGGGGCCACAGCCCTTGTACCATTTGTGATGTCATCACTTTTTACGACAAAAATTAATATATATTTTTGATGACCAACTTATGCAGGATTCACTAATCTTTTAAAGCATATTGATAGCAATACCCGGAAATGGGACAGAGATACACGCAAGAAACACATGGTCAAATTGAGCAATGTTGCATATTAGTCTAGCGGCTACATTCTGAACCTGCTGCAAATTGAAGTCCAATTACATGACTGTACTAACGAATCACAATGATAACTCAATTCTATGTGGACTTTCTCCTATTCAAAACACCACAGATATTATCTCTCAGTTTGAAACCAGCCAGGAAACAGCAACAAGAACCCATTTAAGTGCACCTGATTGATGTGCATGCAATGTACATGTCCAATTACAGCTATCCAATTACTAAAGTTGTAATATATATTGGACATTGGAAAGCCATACATATGAATGACCAATCACAATTAAGAATTTTGTCTCATAATTGAGTAAAACCTACGACACAAATCATATTTTATATATGAAATGTACAATTTGCTTGTGATTGTGGTGTAGAAGACAAAAGATGCTTTACATGTAGGATCTAAACCCATGTTGTGAAACCCCAAGACATATTCTAGCCAAAAACAAAGTCACATGGCTAGAGACTTTTTCAGTAAACTATACATTTGTAGGTACATGTATGTTCTTCAACCTGGTATTTTAGTACAGAGTTTATAATAAAGTGATCAAAGTAGTTATTTTAGTATTTGCTTTGGTAGTATTACTTTGCTTTGTCATTGGCTAAAACATCTTGCATCAATTTCTTGACCAATCAGAAAAAAAAATCGTGACTTGTTCACAGGCATTTTCCTGTGCTTGTCCCCAACTGCATGTATTTACTATGAGTTCTGATTGGTTCATTGTATTGTCTGCGTCTGCTGTGATTGGCCAGAGTAATCATTTTGGTTTTGGTTTTATGACAATCAATTGAAAACTGCTTAATTGGAATGAAAACTTTAATATATAAGTTTGGTTTAATCAAATTTCACCTACATACCTCTCCATTAGCAGTTACTCCATTCATGTTAATTCTTGTTTGAAAACGAATTTTCGGTGCAAATTCAGGATACTTGTCACCACACTCGATCTTCAGGGAGTATATCCTGTTTTCATAGGGGCACTGTGAATTGAATAGTTAGAAAAAAATTGGACAACTTTTAAAATAGCACACCTTTTCAGTTGTGACATTGTAGGAGGACTACAAATACTTAAAGTATCACTGCCTACAGTACTTGTTTGTGAGCCTTTTCCATACATAACAGGGGTTTCAATAAAATTGACAGTAAGTGGCAATATTTGTGAAAAAGACGGCAGTGGTAACAAAAAGGCCATAAGGCCCAGGACCTCGGAAATGGCATTTCCAGCATTGGGCATCAACTTCAGTGAAATTAATCAAAAAGTAGGCGGTGATAATCTAGGAAGTAGCCGGCGGAATTCGCCAGTTGCCGGCTTCTAATGAAACCTCTGACATAAAGACCATTATACTGGTACTAAGGTTAAATTTTTCAAACAGACGAGAATAGAACCGAAATACACCTTTGTATCACAGTAGTTCAGAAAGTACACAAGATTCAAATGATACATAACATTACACTGAAATTTTATCTACCCTATGCATCGTTATGGGTTCTTACTATTCATATGCTACATCTCTGTGGAATTTTAAAGGAACAAACTGAATAAGCCACTCTTTTAGTTGCACAACTGGGGCAATCACATTCTCTTTAACTCTTTCTACCACAGTTCATATGAATTTATTTTCATATACACATTATGGATATTTACACCACAAATGTACTATCGATCGGGCATCATATGTCCTTAACAAAATATCATTGTATAAACCAGCACTGTGCAATCCCTTCTTTGCTTGGCAATTCCATCAACATTTTTGCCAATAAATATTAAACTGCCTCTTTTTCTTTTGACAAGAAAAAACAGTTGTTCATAAGATTTGTAAAGTAAAGTAAAGTAAAGTAAAGTCGCGCACCCAAGCCAGAAGGCTCATAACGGCCGGAGCTTAAACCCGGTTTCTATAGCATGAATCGACTAGGAATATTGCTACTCCCCCCTGGATGGGATGCTAGTCCATCGCAGGGTTACCCCCAGCATTTTGTCGCCGGTACCCATTTATACACCTGGGTGGAGAGAGACAGTGTGGAGTAAAGTTTCTTGTCTAAGGAAACAACACCACGGCAGAGACCAGGCTTCGAACCACCGACCTTCAGGTTGAAAGTCCGACACGCTAACCACTACACCACTACACCTTCGTCCGACAGGCTATAAATATAACACGAAGGACTTCATTGAAAGTCTAGGTAAATCAATGCGAATGACGAAGTTTGTACCAAAATGGTCACAAACTCTACAAAGTGAAACGTTAACCTCCGCCATCTTGGATATTTCAGAGGCTACGTTGTATATTGTGCATTCAAATGTCCCTTTTGCCAACAGTGCATATTGCTCCGTCGCTTCTGCTCTCATTTGTTTATGTCAATATTTTTTGTTTTCGTTTTTGGACTTGGCAACCACTTTGGAATATTTAGGAGCCAAATGTCTCCTTGAGAAAAAAGTTAATTTCGTGCCCTAAAGAGACCCTTGACAGAAAACAAAGTATGAATTTCAACTGATGGCCAACAGAGGAAGTGCACATCGAACCAGAAATACAAAAGTGTTGTTAAAAAGTGGGAAAAGTATATTTAAAATGTGTAAAATGTTCAGAGATGCTGCACTGTGTCTAATGTGGAGATCACTCAATTGAAAAAACAAAAACACTCCATGGTCTTCCAATTTTGCCTGGCTGCATTCTTTTAGGATCTTTGCATGTCTTTGACATGGGCTTTATTTGAAATGCACTTAGGAAATTCAAGTTTTTCGCAGTTAACTGAATTATTTTCAATACGATTATTTCCAAATTGGCCAGCAAGCTATCCTACTACATACACGTCACAAACTTGCTTTCCAGGATAATGTACACGTGGGTGACAAATTGTCCACGGCCTTGTGGAACTATCTAGCTGATTATATAAGCTTAATTAAGTTTAGCTTTATTTCCTAGTTTTCAAGGTACAGTAGTACATGTATGGCATTCGAACCTGGTCAATTAACTCATTTTAAAGTTCTCTTTCTAGCACTGTTAATGGATTTTTGCTGCTTGGCCATTGTGAAGTACAAGCTTCTCTCTTGTTACAGAACAGTTGGTCTCTGATAATATATGAATAGCTTGGTGGAAAAATTATTTTCGATTCAGAATAGCTTATCATTGCGTCGTAAGTATCGGTCGCACAGGCCAGTTTACGATCCCCTGCAATCAAAGCAGCATCACTTACTGTTTAATACTTTACTTACTCTAGGAGGTCCGATAATTGTACCGTTCCAGAACGTTAAAGTCATGTCATCGTCTTTTTCTAACCCCCAGCTAACCGTTCCATCGCCGCCTTTCTGTCCTTCTTCCAGCTCTTCAAGCAAGCGAAAATTGCGAGGCACAACTGTAAAAGCGAGCGAGTTAAAAAGGAAAATTTGAATTTAAAGAATTTTAGCATGTAAAGTTGCAATAAAAAACGGCAAACACGAAAAGCGGAACAGCAAAGAGCTGGTACAAAAGAACCGATATTTCCTGACCTACGCCCGCCATCTTGGATTCTCACCACGCCAAACAGGGGGGGTTGGAAACCTATCCCACGATGCAACGTGAATGAAAGCTCTTCGGGGGAAAAAATGCAAAAGATCACGTGACCTCGCAATCAGCGGTTACAAACATTTGTCTAAAATGCATTTCTTTCAGTTATACTTGACTTTTCGTATGTACCACATACATCATCAGAAGTGATCGTTATTTTACATACGTTAATTTTACATATTCGTTATTTTACATACGAAACGTCAAGTAACTGAAAGAAATGCATTTTAGACAAATGTTTGTAACCGCTGTTTGCGTTTTGTTTTTGTTAAAACTAAAATGGCCCAAGAAAAAGATTTTTATAAAACAATTTCTGCTTATTATTTGAGAATAATTATTTCCTCTTTTTGCTCATGCAAGGTATATCACAACTGTATCACAATGAGACGTTTTTGTGTGTGTGTGTGTGTGCATGACAGAGGACAGATGAGAAAACTCGACTTCAAAGGCGAATGCCCCTACCGGCCGGAAGCGATGAGAGACGGCTGTATTCGCAGGCTACGGCAAATTAGGCTTCCCAATGTTTAATACGAATGGCGTCTCTGTCACATTAATTTGTCACATTAATTTGTTTTAATTATATATTGGCACATGTGGGAAGGGAGGGGAGGGTAGGGGAAGGGGAGAGGACGTTGTAACGATTGATCCGAGACAGAGATGTACCGCCACCGTCCCTCCTTCCCGTGTTTTCTACCTGGAGAAAACTCTTCGGCAATTCTAGCTCGGGGTAGAGAATCGTCGCTTAAACATCCCCATGAGGCCTAAAAAGCAGCAAATAAAAGGTGAACTGAAAAGAAAATATATTGATATACTGTATATCAATATATTTTCTTTTCAGCTCACTTAATATACTGCAATGTATTACATTGCATTTAGTTTTTAGTTTTTAATGTGCAACAATCAGTTTTGAATTTTGACGCTCAAAGTGCCTTTTTCACAACTTAATAGTTTGTTTATTGCCCCCGTCAGTTTCTCCCGCGAACAGTTGTTTGCTACAACAGCAACGAAACACATCTCATCCACATCCGGGTCTTTCATTTCATGAAGGAAGCTCTTGGCATCCCACCGGGGGGTACTGCAGGCATTTGCAGTCCAGAAATAAAATGAAAGTTCGGGATCCATCCTCTTGCAGAATTCCCTGAAATGAATTCAGAGTGGGTGTTTATTGACGTTGCTTCTAGAAATATTGTAGCAATAAGATCTCAGGCAAGTTAAAGAGGGTCTGACGGTTACCTACAACGTAGCTCGATAACATTTAACACTTAGTGTTTGGGCTCTGTAACATAAAACAGTTAAATTTTAGGCATTTTAACACTAACAGTAAAAAATTCACCGTAACAGTAAATTTCTTCCAGATAGAAACAAAAACTTCTCCAAAATTGTCGGAAAGTTGCCCGAAGGTCATTTGAACGTTTCCTATTATCATTTTCGAAGATTTCCGAAGACCACCGAAGATTTCAAGGAGAAATCCGAGGAGAAATCCGAAAATGTTTCGACTATATACCAAGGACGGAATAAAGTGCCGGAAAGGCCAAACACGACTCATAAGCTCGTGATAATGTATAAAAATCGTGACCTCATAGTTTTGACCTAACGAGTATATCCCCTTGGGATTTTTCCCCTCTAAGCAGTTGTTGACTTGAATTAAGTGTTATTTGCTCATGAGGATATTCTTAAGATTAGGCACAGCCGGGTGGTACGTTGAAAGGCAGGATTTTTTCTTTCGCGCTTTAACTCTTTGTTATAGGGCTGACTTCCTTTCACTAAATTTGACTTCAGATGTTTTTCTTTCAACGGTATTGTAAGGGTAGCCTACAGCTCTGAGACGTAATTTGAATTTGTTGATATTCTCTTTGAACGATTTTGCTGAAGAGTTAGTTCTTAGAAGTTTAAGTGCTTCACCTTTATGAATCCTTTTCTGACCCCCGGTGGGCGACGGGAAGGGAATTCGGTGTGCGGATATCATGATTGAGGATTGCTTCTTTGAAGACAGTTGTACAGTGGAACCCCGATTTAACGAAACGCAGGGGACCAGAAAAAACAGTTCGTTAGATCGGGGTTTCGTTAAATCGAGAACCCCGATATAACGAATTTGTGGAAAAATGACCAAAAACTTCGTTAGATTGGGGTATAGGTAATAATTAAAATTTACCGTTCTGCATCACTGTCCAACACTTCCCAGTCTGATCGGTATTGCACAGTGTACACATAACTTATAGCACTTGTGATTTACCTGTAATGTACTGTGCACTGTACGTAATACACTGTATGTAGCTACAGTACAGTACTGTGCTGCATACATGTACAAATAACATAAACACTTTTTCGTACAAAACATAAATACAGTACTGTATCTATCATATCAACGATACTGACATAGTTCAGTCTTCTCAGCTCTGTACGTCGGTATACTACTGTACGTGAGTTCTGTGGATATACCACTAACAAAACTTAAACAATCGAAAAATGTTAATAAAAAATTGTCGTATATGCTAGAAAATTACCAGATGCTTACATGTAAGTCTGGAAGTATTCTTCCAGTTTAGATTGCCTATGACGTTTGGCTTGGATCCGCAAAAACGAGGATATTTGCTGACAAGGTTCTTAGAGAATATATAAAGAAACAAAATATTATCGGTTTCATCTCTTGCCGGATTCGTCTTCTGTGGCGCGATGACATTTTATTCGTTATATCGGGGTAGTTTTTACGTTCGGTCCTCCAGATTTTGTTCGTTATATCGGGGATTACGTTAAATCGGGGGTTCTTCTCCATACATTTTACTGTGACTCTGGCCGGGCCGAAAACATTTGTACGTTAAATCGGGGACTTCGTTAAATCGGGGTACGTTAAATCGGGGTTCCACTGTATCCAGAAAATTTATTTTTTCAACTGAGATTTCGTCAACGGTGAATTTTGTTGTAGGATGATGTCTGTTTGCTCCGACAATGAATTCTTCTATTATCTCCCTTTTATCGACAGTCCGTCCACAATGTCGTCAATGTATCTTTATTTTTTTTGCATACAACATCAATTGTTTATGTGGTGTTTCAAACAACAACAACAAACAAAAATTTATTAGACATATAAACTTAAATACAGTTGCCATGCAAATTAGCAAAAACGCTATTCGAGACAGGGAAAAGTAATGTAATTGAAAATAATAAAGGTAAGACAATATAACAATACAGAAGCTGATCTGTTGAGTTACAGATTATTTTAAAGCTTTAGATAAAATCATGATATTGGTGACAGACACTTAAGTGGTTTTGCATAGTCCAATTATTTCAGTTTCAACCGCCGATATAAAGCGGATATTTGCAAAGGCAACAGCCATCTTTGTGCCCATCGCAGTTCCGTTAGTTTAGCCGGGAGTATGGAATAAAGTGTTGCCAGGCCAAACACGAGTCATAAGCTTGTGATAATGTGAATCGTGATCTCATAGTTTTGATCTAACGAGGATATCCCCTTTTGAAAGACATTAGGGAAGGGTTTTTGTAAATTTCTCTTAGCAGCGGTTGACTTTGAATTAAATGATATTTGCTCATTGTTACAGAAGTTGATAGGCCTAACGCAAATGCTGCTTGGGGATCGTCGCTAAAAGCATTTTAGTCCAGCTTTAGGATATAGTGTTAATACCCCAAGTACGCGCCTGAGAGATTTTTCCTTTTAGATCAAAATTAAGACATAACAGGCCTGTTGTTCAATGCTGTCGATTCTTTGATCTTACGAATTAGTCTCTGACTGCACAATACAGATTTGTTTCAAATTTACACAGGAAGTGAAGAATATTGCAAACTTTTAAAAACGCTTATAAAAAAACATAGCCGGGTAACCGAGTTAGTTTTAAAGATAGATTTGAAAAACTGACTTTTGAGGGGTATGTCTTTGGAGGGTTATAGTTACCATGACAACAGATATGACGTCATAAATGGTCTTGAAGGAAACTTTAACAACCCTGTCATAAGCTTATCTATAATTTGTTTCAGAGACTAAAACCATAAAATTTTAATGTTTAATTGTTCTGACATGTACATAAGCTGTAAGAAACCCTTTCGAGCCTCCTTCAAACTCCCACGCTGAAATGATGAAACTTCAAATATACAGCCAATACTCTTTTAATGCAGCTTTGAATTTACATACATACATACATACATACATACATACATACTTTATTGTGTCCTCCCCCTTCCCCCCGCCCACCCCCCCCCCCCCCCCCCCCACCAAGGGGCTTTTCAGGAACAATCGATAAAAATAACTAATTACAATACTTAACTTATTACTAATTACAATGCTTAACTTATTTAATTACAAATTATAATACTTAAATTAACTTATTACTTATTACAATACGTAAGCTAAGGAGCATTATATTTAAAAAATTGTCTAAAAGTTTGTTCTTTAAAAGATGTTTAAAAACTAAAACCGACTGGGTTAATTTTAAAAAAATTAAGACTCTAAACTATTCCAGAGCCCAGTAGTTCTATAATAAAATGTTCGTTGCCCGGAGGCTGTTCTCAAAAGAGGAATGTTGGCCACTCCTAGTTGTACGTTTGCTAACATGTCCGCGGGTAAAGAATTGGGATGTTAGATATTTAGACGCATGTCCGGTCATGCATTTAAAGGCCATAATAGCTTGGCGATAATAGAATTAGTCTTTAACTAGCAGACAAGACAGGCTTTTTAGGAGGGGAGTTACATGATCGTACTTCCTCGCACCGCTGTCGGGTGCTGACGATTCGGCAAGCAAAGTTCTGAACAGCCTGCAATTTCCGTACATTCTTCTCTGTCGTATTTGCCCAAACATTCGAGCAGTAATACAATTTACTGAAAACTAAGGCGTTTATTACAGTTTTAACTGTAATAAAATAAATAACATAGCGAACTTTTGTCAAGACAATGTTTGACCCGGCTAATTTGCACAAGGCGTGCAATACATTCAGATACAGTGGTTGTTGTATGGTCATCAGATGACAAGTTCGGATCCAAAATTACGCCGAGATCTTTGGCTGATTGCACGGGGAAGATGTCCTTTCCCAACAGAGACAAACAAAACTCATGGAGTTTCGAAGTCATCTGTCTGCTCCCGAAAACAATTAATTTCGTCTTGTCTGGATTCAGTAATAACCGATTCCTGAAGCACCAGTTGCGTACCCGGAGAAGATCTTCGTTCATATCTTCGACAACTCGTCGAGAATCTTGTGAATGAAAAGAAACAAAAAATTTTGTATACTATCGTCTACATAACATTCAGTAGAGCAGTTCCGTGGAGCTTCTGGCAGATCATTTACGTATATCCTAAATAATAGGGGGCCCAGGATACTACCCTGAGGGACACCACATTCAACTGGCAGTGAATCAGAAACGACAGAGTGAATTCGTACAACTTGATATCTGTTTGTGAGGTACCTGTTAAACCATTGTAGTACGCTAGTCGAGACACCAACGTCTTGTAGTTTACGTAACAGTATTTGGTGGTCAACGCTATCGAAGGCTTTGCTCAAGTCTAAAAGTACGCAGGCAGTTAATTTCTTATTATCAATTCCTTTAAGAAATACATCGGTCGTATGAATTAAAGACGTTTCAGTGGAGTGCCATTTTTTGCTGCCGCTTTGTTTTGTCGTTATGTAACAGGGGCTTTTGGGGAATTTAGCTCCATGGCTGAGCGAGAGGTGCCCTGCTACCCTCCGGGATCTTTTATATCAAGTGGACCAAAACGTCATCAAGGAACATGGAGTTTAATGGTGTTCTCGACTCACTCACTTACAGGCAGAACTCCAAGTTACTCAGTAAACGGACAATTGTCATAAACGAGTTGTAGCCAATAGTATTTCGACAAGGCAGTTTGACTTACGTAAGCTAAACAAACAGAGGAAATTCTAATGATATTACTTTTCATGCCCTTAGAACCTCTTTGTTCTAAGAGCAGGTGCATAACACCTATACAACTAGCTTACGATTATGGAAGATTATGCCGTTTCACATTTAATTGAAATCTACCTTTTTACCGAAAAATGTTCCGTAACAGTTAGCCTTTCCTTGGTTGTCAGATAGGTGACAAACTGATTACACGCTATTCTCTCGCATACCGTAGACAATGCAGGTAGCAGGGAGATCGGTCTGTTATTGTTAGGAAGTTCGTGGTTGCCTTGTTTGGGAATAGGTGTAATTTCGGCAATTTTCCAGACCTCAGGGTAAGAGAGAAGCATTGATGATTGACGTGGCAAAAGGGCGTATGATCGGCAGGCAGTCCTTAAGGACTCGAGTTGGCACGGCCTGTCAATCCTAGGAGCCTAAGGGCCTGTTTATATGGTCTCGGGTACCCGAGACAACCCTCCCCCCGAGTTACCCTGGGCGAGCTAACTTTTCACTTATTTCTTTGAAAAATTCAACCAACCGTTTACATGAGAATCGTAACTCGTCTCGGGGAGGCGAGACAACTCGGTTGGGCGAGTTGTCTCGCCTCGGCAGGTAGGGTAACCCTGGCAGGCGGGACAACTTTTTCTCATATAAACACTTTGTCTCGCCTACCCGGGACAACTCACGATGTCCTGCGTGTCACGAAAAGTCAAGATTTTAGGTTTAAGAACACAAATTCGCGCTAAAGAAGTAAAATGTAAATCAGCAAAGCCCACAGTGATCGAACGAATGAAAGAAAATCAAACGAACAGGTATACGATAGCTGTATTTAGATTTGAATATTTACGCAGCGTTGTGAATATTTAAGTAGGGTCAACTTTTAACTCGGTCAGCAGGGACAACATTTCTCATATAAACGCTCGGCAAAGTTGTCTCGGGGGGGGAGGGTTGTCTCGGGTACCCGAGACCATATAAATAGGCCCTTTGCATTTATGATGTCCGCAACTTGTTTACATTCAACAGAATTAAATGCAAATTGCTCAGCGGTCGGAAAAAGTCTAGGAATAAACGCACTGTCATGAAGATCGAAGTTGTGCTCTTTAGCCATGGATTCTATTTTGGAATTAGTTGATTTTCCAACCGACACAAAAAAATTATTAAACTCATTCGCCACGATCTTGTCATCTTTGCTGTAAACCTTTGGAGAGACAGATCTTTTAGGGATACGGAAGCGAATTGCCTTCCAAATACAATTTGTGTTCCGTGGGTTGTTTTGGATCTAATCTTTAACGAATTTGCTCTCCGCTGCTCTTATTAACTCCTTACTTGGTGTTTAAGGTTTTGTAAGTAGACCGCTTAATCGTACTGCCGGAACCCGGCGAAAGGAACTCAAATTTAAACGTAAATAATTAATCGCGGCGGCGAATCGAACAAGCCGTGCTTTCGTTGTTTTCAAATCTGGCACGCTCTTTGCCTAAACTATGACCGTCACTTTCACTGGTACTTATGCAGTTTAGAATGTCTTCCTTCGCATGGCATCACGTGTATTTATTTTCCAAATGGTACTACGAAAACTCCGGTTGACGCCGTAAAGAAAAGTATATTATAATATAACTTGAATTTGACACGAGCGAACAAAATATTTGAAACCCGCAACTCTTTCATTAACATCGCTGATATTTACCTTCTAAAGTCTATTGAAAATCCAACGTCGTACAGCCAAAACTTGTATTAATCTGTTTCCACGGCAAACGAACAAGTTGAATTTTTTTGTTCTGTACTCGACATTTCATTGGCTGAAGTAAAAAAGGTTGGAAAATATTGTTCCCGTTCTGCTTTGTGAGTAGTTAACTTTGTCTGGGTGACCCCGGAAACAGTAGCCGCACTGTAAAATGTTATTTTTATTGACCATTCAGAACACGTATAATCTTAATACATTAAGGCAAAAAAAAAAACCATTACTTCCATAGGGAAAAATAACTTTTCCTACACCAAAGGACAAGACTTCTTATTTCGATGTTTAAATATTAATCACTTGAGTCCTTGAGAGTTCGAGATAGCGGGAGTCTACTGTATTATAAAACTCACAAAGACACCTCACACTAGGAGCTTCGGTTACCTGGTTATCGGTTCACAGCTGCCGAGATCGCCGCTCGCATCTGCATAACAGTTGTAGCATAGCAGAGTATAGACACTGCATAAAGTCGCTTGGAAAGATTTCGTGGGATGTGTATTTGATCGAATGAACTTACGTAAGCTCCGTTGTTGTAGTTAACGTCCTTTGAACCTAATGTGGACTATGTACAGCTGTGACTCAAGCATGTTAAGGCATGGGCTGTCCTTTGATCTTACACCCCCTGCGAAGAAAACTATTTATTCCAGTAGAAGTAATGTTCTTTTGGTCTTAATGACCATTAAAAGTGCAAAGCAGAAATATTTCAACGTCCTTAAACCTTTTGAGTGTTAACAACTGTGGTCACGTGACTGATGACGTCATAATTAAGGGAAAAAGGGCAATCTGAAACGGGCCAAGGATGGTTTATTGTGGCGGCCAAAAAACCATGCGGTATTTATTGACTTGGTGCATAGATACAATCCGTGTCCTGAATGTGGAAATATCTTCTTTCCTTAAGAAGTTATGAAAAGAATAAAAGGGTCACATGACCTATTTTGAAAATTACTCTTTAACAGTAAATCGCAGTCAGCCATCCAGGACAGATTCTTAAAGGGGAAAACCAAAGAATTACGTCAATTGGTATTTCAATATATACCTATTATATGTCATATCGGCGGCCCATTTTCACTTTTCTCTTCGCGTAAGAAAACTGTTGTAACAGGTCACGTGATGCAAACATTCCACACATAAAGTAAACACTAATATAAGGAAATCAAGTTTTGACGGATTTTATGCAAATTAGGCTATGGGGCATGCCTTAACATGTTTGAGCGATAACTAAATCATTACACAATTCGACATTCTGTGCGCTATATATCACTGATCTATTTGAGGATTTATCAGTGCAGACGAAAACAGAACAGAGGCTGACTAGCGGAGCAGCTGGGAAACTACAAATGCTGCAAGATTGATGTTGAAGTAAAGCCGAAGAATGCCTAATGAAAAAAATTATTTACTAAATGAAACGGTGCTTCACGAATTTTTGGAAAATCTACCAACGTTGTGGCTTCGTGTTAAAGAGCCCAGCACACAAGGGACGGAAGTAAAATGCGTAGATGTAAGTAAACAGTGTTTTAGCTGTTCAAAAGATCTAGAGTCAATTTGGCGATCTCAAAAAGCATAGTTTATTTCCCGTTTTTCAAGTAGCTCTTCGAAACTTTTTGATGCGATTCTTAAGGTGACGTCATCTCTCATTTAAAATTTACATAAGACCGAATTTCTTGTCTCTTCATGCTCGACCTGACATACTTGTCTTAAGGTCTACAAGCGTTTTCGAGAAACTTTCGGGTGAAGTTTTAGGTGTTTAAATATAACAAATTGACAGCCTTAAAATGTTTCAATGAATTTGCACGAAAATTAACAATTTTATTGAATATTAATAAATTTTCTTGAGGACTATTCGTGATCACTTTAGTAAGTGTGGAGTCAATTTTTGAGAAAAAAGCGAAATAACACGCCAGACCAGCTAATTCATATTGAAGCCAATGTTTATAAAATTCAAACGGACGATTTCGCTGAGATTTTCACTCAAGGTATTTGGACGGTATAAAATTCATTTAAGACCAAAATATTATTTCATCAAGCCTTGTAGCCTTGTTATTTTCAATAACATTTAAAAATTGTTTTGTTTTTGTTGTATTTTAACACCTTAAAACTTCACCCGAACATGCAGAGAGCGTTTTAAAAAATTATCTCTTGATTACAAGAAATTCGGTGTCATGTAAAGTGGACATGACGTCGTTACTTTGCTATGGTAATTCCGATTTCGATAAAACGTACCTCATCTGAAATTCTTTTACTGGCTAGTGCTTATCATTCTAGAAAACAAGAGGCTACTATTGTAGCCTACACTCGTGCGCTTGCGTAAGAAAGTTTTACGGTTTATTTTAAACGGGTCACGCACCCCTCCCCCGTCAACGAATTTTGCATCACACACATTGCACCATCACACAAGACATGTTGATTGAAGCTACCAATTTTTCTGTACTCGCTTTGAATATTTAATTTGTTGATTCCTGATCAAACCCACACTAGTCTAATACTTCCCAAACCGTGAATTATTTCTATTTCATTGGGTTATTCCAGAAAGAATCCACCCCTCCCTCCCCCAACCGACGGACGGCAAGACTGTTTGACTCCTCCCCCTCCGCCCGGATTTCCTGGCCCGCTAGACTCCCCCCCCCCCCTCCCTCCCGCCTGTATTTCCAAGCCCCAGAGACCCCTCCTCCTGCCCAGATTTCCAATAAATTTTTGGAACTGAGATAATGAAAAAAAAATACATGTAATCGGATTCAGGAGATTCTGCTTTTAAAATGTCAAATTACTAGCGTGATTATTGGCTTCACGAAGAAAACATTCGAACAAGTTTAATCGCAATTTGCTTTTACACAGGAAAAAGGGCAACGAATTCTCTCAGTTGAACGTTTTATTCAAACATCTATTAGTTTAGTCTCAAGAGCAAAATGCGTTAAATTATCGCATCGAGGAAGCCGTGTCAGCAACGCAAGCAAATTTTAGCACATGTCGAAAAACAAACAGTGACAACAGTCTATGAAATGTTTCTTACAAAGTAAATGGACATTCAAAAATGTTATTTTCTTTACCGTAGTTTTCCAGGAATGCTTGAAAATTCTTAGTAAAGTCTGCCGCTTCGTGCTTCGAGTATGAATTCTGTAGGAAGACATGTCTCGCTTTGTGTCTCGCTTTGTGATCCTCACAGGACGATTCCATCGCTTTCAGCTCTCTAACCGCCACTTCAAATGCATACAAATCGTCTTAAGGACTCTTTCTTTCCATTTCGAAGTCTTCAAAGGCATTTTTACATTTTGGTAATGGAAAATGAACTTCTGAAAAATTGAAGTGTAGAGTATACAGAAGAGGCCATATTGGAGCAACTTTACAATACCCTGCCACTCACAAGGCGTTACTTACGCGACATGGCCCGCGGTCACGCAGAGGAAGAAAAATATTTCTATTAATAATAATGATGTTAATGATGTATAAGTTTTCCCTGGCACCGCGGTCCACGGTACCACAGTCGATGAATAATGGATGTATACGTTTTCCCTGCCACCGCGGTCCACTGTGCCACAGTCAATGAATAATAAAGATGTATATAAGTTTTCCCTGCCACCGCGGTCCGCGGTGCCACAGTCGATGAATAACAATGATGTATAAGTTTTCCCCGCCACCACGGTGGATTCAGGAGATTCTGCTTTTAAAATGTCAAAACTGTGAAACATTTTAATAAAAATAAATATTGCGCGACGCATCATGACCCCCCCCCCCCCCCCACCCGTTTAATTTCATATATGCAAATGTCGTGTGAAATGTAATTCGATTCATGATCGTGAATCCAAAATATTTGTTGTAAAGGTCAAAACGTTTTAATGAAACTCATATTTCCTTGAATGAAAATGTCTTTCCCTTGAATAAAAGAGTTAAACGCTTATCAGAATTCAGAGATTTTCTGCTTCCGGAAGGCTTAGCGATTTATTTATCCTAACTACAGCGCGGGCGAATTCATCACTATTTAAATTCAGCAATCTCGGCTGCTTTATTTATATCTAGTGTTTTCTAAAATTTCCGACTTTTCCTGTGTATATAGAATGCCATTCTTATCCGTAAAGATGATTCGCATAATGTTTTCGCGAATCAAAAAATCGTGAAAGCAAGCTTTATTTTAGAAAGCGCCATCGATCGGCCATCTAACTTAATTATATTTACTAGCGTGATTATTGGCTTCACGAAGAAAACATTCGAACAAGTTTAATCGCAATTTGCTTTTACACAGGAAAAAGGGCAACGAATTCTCTCAGTTGAACGTTTTATTCAAACATCTATTAGTTTAGTCTCAAGAGCAAAATGCGTTAAATTATCGCATCGAGGAAGCCGTGTCAGCAACGCAAGCAAATTTTAGCACATGTCGAAAAACAAACAGTGACAACAGTCTATGAAATGTTTCTTACAAAGTAAATGGACATTCAAAAATGTTATTTTCTTTACCGTAGTTTTCCAGGAATGCTTGAAAATTCTTAGTAAAGTCTGCCGCTTCGTGCTTCGAGTATGAATTCTGTAGGAAGACATGTCTCGCTTTGTGTCTCGCTTTGTGATCCTCACAGGACGATTCCATCGCTTTCAGCTCTCTAACCGCCACTTCAAATGCATACAAATCGTCTTAAGGATTCTTTCTTTCCATTTCGAAGTCTTCAAAGGCATTTTTACATTTTGGTAATGGAAAATGAACTTCTGAAAAATTGAAGTGTAGAGTATACAGAAGAGGCCATATTGGAGCAACTTTACAATACCCTGCCACTCACAAGGCGTTACTTACGCGACATGGCCTGCGGTCACGCAGAGGAAGAAAAATAATTCTATTAATAATAATGATGTTAATGATGTATAAGTTTTCCCTGGCACCGCGGTCCACGGTACCACAGTCGATGAATAATGGATGTATATGTTTTCCCTGCCACCGCGGTCCACTGTGCCACAGTCAATGAATAATAAAGATGTATATAAGTTTTCCCTGCCACCGCGGTCCGCGGTGCCACAGTCGATGAATAACAATGATGTATAAGTTTTCCCCGCCACCACGGTCCACGGTGCGACAGTCGATGAATAATAATGATGTATATAAGTTTTCCCTGCCAACGCGGTCCGCGGTGCCACAGTCGATGAATAACATTGATGTATAAGTTTTCCGCGGTCCGCGGTGCCACAGTCGATGAATAATAATGATATATAAATTTTCTCTGCCACCGCGGTCCACGGTTAAGAGTGTAATTTTGCCAGGAAAGTTGTCTATTTTATGTAATACAGGAGAAATAATGTTTTTTCTTCAATATATATCTAAGCAAAAAAGTCCGAATATCGGTCGAATATAGAGCGACTACCAATTTTAGCATAGTAAAAATTGAGATTTGAGCGTCACCTCGTGACCCGATATTTACTTTCAAAAGCCGCTTTAATTTTTAGTTTCTCGGCAAAATATCGAGTTAAAACAAGCAAACATGAATTCACTGACAGAAGTCATCAAAATAAGCAAGGCTTTGAAGGCAAAAAGCTCACCGGGACGGATTTCACTGCGTTTCAACAGAATGTGTATCAGACTAGCCTACTCGGCGAATTTGAAGCAAAGATTCTTACTGTTTTCTTTCGTCGATTTTCGCGTTTGTTTCGGGCTCATTATCCTCCAGAATCCTTCAAAATAATTTGCTTGACTTGTATTTGCTTGAAATTCGTCGATACAAGCTTTCATTCTTCGCAAAAGCCGTCACAAATACTACGTGAAGCTCAAAACACGATGGGACTGGAACTAGGCACATAATTAGCCAAATCTATTAACTTCCTGTGGGCCAAATTTGGAGGCAATCGGAAGTAACGCAATTTTTTGCGAGTGTTTTTTTCGTGATCAGACGAATTCGTCTGAAATTTTAAAGACGTGAAGACAATGTGTTAAGATTTGTATGGTGTTACCGTAACAACAAATGAAAGCTAACCATTTCGAGGCAGTTCTTAGTCCTAATCACTATAGATCAGCGCTTAACCCACAAAGCTTAAGATGTGTATGGTGTTACCGTAACAATAAATGAAAGCTAACCATTTCCATGTAGAGCCCTTGTAGATCAGCGCTAAACACCGAATTTTAATTGCCAAAAAATGTAAAAATTATATTTTCGACTTATCAAAACCCGCGTTCTTTTTATCGAGCGGTATTCACGATACCGTGGGACCGCGGACCGCGGTGTCACAAATTTGAACTTATTCATTCACCGTGGGACCGCGGGCCGCGATGCATGAGTAATGCGACTTCAGAGTGGCCGGGTATTGTAAAGTCTAGCTGGCCATATTTGTTTGAATCTGATAGTCTTCTCTGAGTGACAAACCGATTCTCTCTAGTCCCCCCTAAAACCCAGACATGTGCTCAGTAGACGAATTCTGATTGGTTCGACCTTCCCTAAGCCTTTTATAACAATAGGAGGCAAAAATAACTTTCTAGGGGAGGCAGGGGTGAGTTCGCGTACACTAAAATATTCGTGCATAAATTTGCATGCAAAATCGTGACACAAAAAATAAAAATAACAAGAGGCTTCGAGTAGCCTATACTCATGCGCATGAGACGCTAAGAGGCCAGTTGTGGTTGGACATGGTCCGGAAGGCATCATGGGATGAATTATCATTTCGAGCGGCTTTCGGGTTCAGTTTCAAATGAACCTTCGAGCTGGGAGGACCTCGAGGAACTACAAATTTTCAGAATTTTAGCCGTTATGGAAGCACAAATCGGCCTAAATTGAAGTTTATACGATTACTTTTGTATTTATAGATAACATTTTTTTACAACTGAATGACTTGAGGTATCATTATACATCGATCGATCGATTACTCGTGCACTGACTTCAAATTTGAGCCACAACAAGCACAAATCGGCCTTCATTGAAGGTGATAAGATTCCTGTTGTTACTTAGCAGGGTTTTAAGCCAGCTGATTGATCGAAAGCGGAATTCCAACCGAGGAATATTTTGTAACGGAAGCTATAAGCTTAAATCGTGGAATTAAAATTCCGAGGTTGGTAACCGCAACAATCCATTGTTGCATTTTATAGTCCTCTAGAGTTTTAGAATGCTATAATATTGAAATACGCGACGGCAATTTTATTGTTCTGTGTGCTGGTGGTGCTGGATTTGTGTTGTTGTGAAGTATAAATAAATAAATAAATAAATAAATAAATAAGTAATAAAGCTGTAAATTCATCAAGAAATAATCAAGGGGATGAAATCAATAATAAGTTTACAAAAACAGATTTCAGTCCCACTGACCATTAAAAATCTGTCTGTTAAAAAACTGTTGTGTTTTTATTATAATATCACAGATTATTCCTTGCTAAAACTTCAAGAGGAAAACATGATTTAAATCCTAATGGAAATAAAGCAGTGACTAACATACATTGTTGCATCTGAACAACAAACAACAAAAACAAACTTCTAGAAAGAAATCTAATTCTGGCCATAAAGACCTGGTAGAAAATTGTAATTAGGAGGACCTCAGGCAAAGAGGAATTCAAACTTCTGGGCTTTAAAATGAAAATGCAGTGTTTTGGCACTATACTCTGCGTTTGTGGCAAAACAATTTAAGGTACTAAGGAACCCTTTTTTCTTTGAGCCCCCTTACTTGGAATGTAATTAGAGCACAACAATCAGGACTGTGCACATGAGAACAACTGCATGTTATTTCACTTGAGCGCAAATCTCAAGGGTAATTTATAACAAATCTACAATTGATTCTGTCATAAGCAACCAGGAATTGGAAAGTGATCCCTTAGGGAGGATGGTTGCTTACAAGAGTCATAGTACAGCAATAGAGAATGGTTGCTCAGAGAGAGCAAACTGTTGTTGTTATAATAATTTTAAGTAACAACTTTCCTAACACAATTCTTAATGAGGTATTTATGTAAACTGTTATACAATCCCCTCCAAACTTAAATGCCGATCAGTGGTGCAGCAATGAAAGGAAGTGTTGAAATGTTTCAATTTTGAAGTAGAACTATTTTCACTTCTTCCCCCATCCTCCTTCATGGTTTTATAAGGTAAATGCAAAAGTAAATCATGGTTGCCACAGCCACAGGATTTTGAAATTCCCTGACTTTTCCCTGACAAATGTAAAAATTTCCCTGACCGACTAAATTAAAACAAATAAACAAATTAGTCCTGGTAATGGCCTCCAACCTCCCCTCACAGCCAACCTCTCCACCCATTTATTTATGCTTTCAGAACGCCACATGCAGTGTACATGAATTGATAGTTTCCTAACATAACATGGAAAAAGGATTGATTTTCTTGGAAACCATCAGCTTGTCGTTCAATTAGTTCTACCAATCCAACACATTTCATGTCCGTAAAATGTACCAAAATGTCACTTTTCCCTGACTTCTCTCAAATATTTAAATTTTTCCTGACTCAGAATGAAATTCCCTGACTTTTCTCTGACTTTGAATAATTTTTTTTCCCCTGACCAATTCCTGACCTGTGGCAACCATGTAAATGAAGCCCTTTGAGAAGTCGGTACACAGAAATGGGAAACAGAAACAGAAACTACACCTGCTGACTTACAGCCCCCCTCTCCTCCTTTGCGATCCTTGATAATCAAGGCATACCATAGTTAAATGGAGTTAATATTTTGATAATAGAAAACAATTAATAGAAATCAAAATAATTATAGCAATTCATAAGTAATATAAATTTTCTCCAACTATAAAGGTTATTCTATGCCACCATGCAGCACTTAAGTCTGTAATAAGTTTTTATTGTCAACCGAAGACAAAAGTAAGCAACCCGGGGCTGCTGTGCATTTCTAGCTGGCTACTGCTAGAGCACAAGCCATTAAATATCGGTGTAGACAACTGTTATTAATCTTAAGAATCAACAAATAAATATATTTAACAGACTGATTAAATGATTGATGCATTTTGTCTATACAAGTTACTTTATAATTTTATTTATATAATAACACGATATTGATAATTATCTGCCAAAGTATGAAACAAAATGGCGATATGGGGGCATTTACTCAAGAATTCACAGTTCTCAACCCAATGGTGGGTCTCAAGAGCTTTGGATTTTAAGCATTCTGTTGCTAAGAGCAGGACTTTACAAGACATGATAATTACAGAACAAAACCCTCACTGCCTCAAGCCCCAATATTTTTGGTCAAGCAATAAAAATGTAATTCTTGTTTGGCTGCTATTTTCAGGAAAAAGAGCAGAATGAAGGGCTCCACATTTTGCTTCATTAGACTTCATTAGGAAGCCACTCCATAAAAGAAAACAATAACAAGCTCATATACGGTATTTGCAATGTTCAAATCTCATGATCAGTGTGTAGATTGCACAAGAATATGAATCAAATATCATGTTTTTCCTCAGAAGACAGAAACTTTGATCTCAAAAGGTCGAAGCGACCTTAAAAATTACAGTTTGAAGTCTCAGAATACTAAATACACAAGTGTCATAAAGCTGACTCGTGTTTTAATACTTCCAAAAATAGCCAAAGTTTGATCGCTTATAACAGAAAAACGGTAAGAGGTAAGATGGGGTTAGACGTCCTAAAATTAAAGAATGACTATTTCTGCAATATATGATGTAGATTTCTTGGCTAAAACCGACAAGATATCGGATCACGAAGCGAACGCGTTGGTTGACTACACAACATGGACAAAAGCCGCCATATTGGAAAGGCCCGCGAGGAAGTCAAATAATGACAAAATTTATGAAGATAGTTATATTAAAATGTAATAAACAGTAACTTTAACAACCCACCTTTTGTTTTAACTCTTTCATTTGAACAAATATGCGCCAGATCTTGAAATATCCGCACACAAAACCTTGATATCTTGCGTGTTGCGATTCCTTCCGAAAAGACTTGTGAATAAATTCAGTGATGTGATTGGTTGATTACCCCTACCAAAATGCCTTTCGGACCGTGTCAAGTGGTCAAGTGGTCTTCAAAACAAACGTATTGAAGACCACTTGTGGTGTCACATCCTGTTAGAGCATGGAGTACACATCCTGTTAGAGCATGGAGTACAAGAAGAAGGTTACACAGGTCTTCTCCTAGCTTATCTGTAAGCCGATGGATGGGAAGAAAACGAAGCTTGTCCTTTACACCAGTACGGAACCAAAGCTGTTGGGAACTGATCTGGTTGTAAAAGTACACACATAGAACAGCAACATCGGTGTCTGGGGACTGGATCACTATCCTGGGATGATCTTGAGTACAATCTTGAGCATGGAGCAACATTCTGGTGTCTGCTTCCTCGTAGCCGGAAAACATATGAGGCATTGGGCGCTTCTCGTTTCTTGTTATCAAGACTGACTCACTGCTGTCTTCAAAACATCCTGCCAATGCTAATTCTTCATCCGGCTTGAGCTTTATCTGTGCCATCTTTGCCCACGTGTTACTGAGAAAAATCTTCAAGTTGGTCTTATTTCTGGGATTAGAGATGAACGTAATCCATTTCTTTGGAACTCGAGTAGATGGGCCTGCTATTCGTACTTCATAGCCAGATGATGATCCCCGCCTTGCGCGCTCTCCTTCTTTGATGGAATCTTTTTTGTCGTACCGATCGAATACTACATCTACACGATTGCAGCCATTGTTTCCTAGTGGCGCGGTTACTGCATAAAAGTACTTTCCGGCAAGTTCTCCAAATGTTGCTGCTCCGGCAGTCTTCATCATCTGCACGGCTGCCATCCCATCTATTATGTACGCTGTTGACTCCTCTTCCACAGGAAGTCTTGGTAAGATTTACACCTGATCTTCGAGAACGCTCAAGAGTACGCTTTTCGCTGTCTTCCGCAAAGATCCGTCAGGATGAGCCAACGCGCATGGAACGGAGACGAGTTCGTACTTCAAGACCTCTCTTAAGTTGATATCTCTAGATCGTGATGCTATCAGAAGTCTACCAAACAAGTTCCTATCTGCGCTAACGGTCATGAGCTTCTCATCTGCTGATTTCGCTTTCACCTCGATAAACTTGCAAATGTTTTGATATTCATCTTCTTCAACGGCTCCCAGAACCCAACTTTATTTGTGTGTAAACGTTTGCCCACAAATGATTTCATCTCCTCTGCTCCCATACGTTCGGCATCGAGAAGTCGCAGTGACAGCTCTTCCGGCATGACTAATCCCGTTGCAAGGTTTGAGTGCGGTACCTCTTCTTCATAGGCATCTGCATCGAAGGGATTCGACATCACCGTGTTGAGTGTTAATGATGTTGTTTATGTCATCTTCGTCCCTCTTGACTCTGAATCCCGTCGATTCCTTGTGTGCACTCCCTGATGACTCACTCATGTCCAACATGCCCTTAGTAGCAGTTGTGGTAGGTGATCGCTCATGCGCCGTCAAAAACTATTTCTTGAGAGCTCCAGGCCTATGTGTAATGCCGATTATACCACCTTTGGTTTTGCTATCGAGGTTTACGCTCTGTTCTAGTGCCATGTCAGTCCAGACTTGGTTGAATGGCTGTGATGCTGACCTGCTGACCGCATGGTTTCCTCTAATGAACTCGTTATGAACCTCTACGGCCGATTCTTGTAGCTGGTACATATCCATGATGTACACTGGAAGCCATCGAGAGTAATTGACTCTATCCATTGTGAAAAAGTGAGGGATCATCTCTTTTTGCCCCCAGATGCAGCTGCCAATTGCCTTCTCGCTGAGCTCGGATGAACTTTAACAGAAGAAGAACTATCTTGATATAATTGTCCTTCCTTGTTTGAACCTTCTGAAAAGCGTGTCAAAATGCTTGGTGGTGTTACAGAGCACGAGGTAAGTTTCTTTCTTCTCCTGGCACGATATGCTGCTTCACTGTAGCGCTGCACTATGGAATTCACCAGTTCGAAATCGCACATTCTATCTTCTTCGGAATCGACTTCTTCTCCCTTCCTTATCCAGGATAGAAAAGCGTCCCATTAAAGTCTCAATAGCGCCTCCATCAAAAGCTTGTGAGCTCTCACAACGCGGTTGTACGACTTGCCCTGGAGAAGTGCTGCAGTCGAACTGGAGCCATAAAGACCAGATTCTATTAAGACATCTTCTACTCCGCTCTCTTGGAACTTCTTTCCGATCACCGCTAGGAAATTTAGGGCAATATGAAATCCCCCCAGACGAATGACGAGGTCGAGAAACTCTTCTGGGTAACGCCAGTAGATATCTTTGGCTTTCATATATATTGCAAGATCAAAGGTGACGACGGCATTTCTTTGTCCCAGGTGCTTTGACATCGCTAGAACTGCTTTAAGTACAGTATATATAGTACTATACTCTGTCGGTGAGCCAGCGATCATGGGGCAGTAGCCTATGATAGTACGGGGTACATCAGCACATGACATTTGAGCATTAAACGCGCTCCAGCCAGGAACGGTTTGCGTGTCGCTATTGTTGTTGAGCTCTGAAACATCTTCCTGATTCAGCCGAAGAAGAAACCACGCCAACTCTCTTAGATCCATAGATTGAGGTGACTGTTTATTGGATGTAGAGAAACTCTCTTCAGCTTTACCATTATAAGAGGTTACAGTAGGACGCCTACGGCGTACACTGCATTCATAAATAGTATTACTTTGAACAGGCCCCTCCACGGTTCCTCCGTTTGCCTGAGTGGTATGCGTGGATCTTAGGTGGTGGTGGGTGGTAGGTGGTGGGCCCAAACTGTTGAAGCTGATATATGACAAGGGTTTTTGCGTGGGTCGTTTGCTTACCGTCAAGAGTTTCTTCATTGAGATCATTATTATCAGCGGCGTATTGGACAAATGATCCTGGGCTAATGTTAGATGGATTATGCTATTTTCTTGGGATTGCGCCGCCATCTCTCTCGTCCATGCTGTGTTGACTATCTGTACGTCATCGTAGGAAGAGCAGTGTCCCATCCTATATTAGCAGAGTCACTACTTCTTTAGAGCCTGTTAAGTGATGGACAGTGACTGCCAAGCCTATATGCTTAGGTGTTTTCACTTTGCTATTACTAGCTGCGTGCACTATATCCTGGCCAAGCATTGCCACGCGCCTTTCTTTCTCAATGTCACTGGGAGAACTTTCTGAGGCAGCGTTTTTCTTTGGCCTAGAGATTATATCTGAGAGAAACCTGCTAAGGCTCTGTGGTATGAGGCTTTTTCCCTTTTGTAAGGATACGTCATCGACAGATAATGGCTTTATGGATATGCCTGTGTATTTTTTGATATCATTTCTTATTATCTGAGCGGCGCAGTACAGAATGGTTGCTTCCTCCCGTTGCAGATCTTGCTCGACGTCAGGTTCTACCGGTGATTGTACTGTTGCCGCCTGCGCGATTACAGAAGCACTGACTATGACTGACTGACTGACTATGACTGACTGACTATTATTATTATTATTATGTTGGCCACAGACAAGTCACTACAATAGATTAATTCGGGCTTGGAAGGATCGGGCTGCTTTTGGAAGATGATACCTCCAGAGAAATGGTTAATGAGTCTTCTCTTTAGTTTAGTGCTTCGATAAGAGCTGCATGTAATACCTTTTACTGACAAGGCAACCTTATAGCGATCTAACAGATAGTTCATCTCATAAACGGTACCCGCTGATAAACCTGGGGTAATCTCTTTAACAAATGCATCAAAGGCTGCAGAATATAAGCACTCTTGCTCCTCGTCTTCTTCTTTGTAGCCCTGGTACTTCAGATTGGACTTGCTGACGTAATTTGCTCTACACACACTGTGATATTTCGCCTCTGACGCGATTAGATCAACACCAGCAATATTAATGATCAACGACTGGTCACCACGTGCATAGGCCGCATCTAAAATTTTCTTAGATGCATCAAAGCTTGCGACGTTTATAAGGGTTTTAACCCCTTTGTGTTTCACCTTTTGGCAAAAAAGGCACAAAGACCAATCGATTGCTTTAATTGAAGACCTAGGAGATCTTTCTTCCTCGACATTGTACTTTGCCTTCTTCGCCTTAGAAGGCAATAACTCTTCCTTATCACTATCCGTCATATCTACAATCATAAGTGTGAAGCTTTTAAAAAAGCATCCTATAATGTTATCCTTCTATGGGTATATTCAATACTTTAGTTAAGAAAAGAACATGCTTTACTTTTGGAGCCCTAAGCCTTCCCCTAGCCTACACCCTAGCCTAACCGTAACCCTAATTGAGTTACATAAATGTATTCGTTTTCAGAGGCTGAAATACAAAAATCAGCAATGGAAACCAAGAGTGAAAGATTTACAATTTGGCGAGGTTTTTCTTCAATGATTCGTACCGCGTTAAAAACATATTTTTCATCTTCATTTCAAGGATAATGTGCGTTTCAAAGATTAAATTGTTATTTGTAAAGTTATAAGTTTTCAGATTATGATGAACGATTCATAAAGAGAAAGATTTCAAATATGTTAAGCACTTGTATTAAAATGTGGCACCTTACGAACTTACAGACCTTCTAAAGAGGAACACTATTTTGTCTTCAAAACCAATTTATATTTTGGATATTTCTCATTTGAAAATGCTGAGAATAGAAACGAAGTATTTTTGGGGAGATGTATGTTATCTTTTGAGATTTACATGCAAAAGAAACTCACCTTTTCGTGATCAACTTTCATCATGATGCATCTTAGGATGAAGAACAGATGCATGATGGGAAAGAAATTGAGAGATGGAATGTGTGATTAGGGAAAATGAATTTTATTTGAAGGATCGAAGGCATAAAGACAGTTTCTCAGATTTATTCATATCTCATCACTGCAACCTAGAATATTAGGCATCGCTGCAACAAATAAGAGCTTGCTCTTTTATCAGCAAGTCTTGTTTTGTAATGCCCAATTTTTTACTCAGCTGTCTTTGTTGCTTCTAACAAATATACTTTTCATCTCATCATGACAAAGCTTGAAATAAATTGAAATTACCGTGACTTCATGAACCTGAAGCCCATCACTCGTAAACATGTATCCTAAAATTGGTTTAAAATCAGCAGAGTAAAAAGACGAGGGACGGTGATTTACCACTAAACGTAGTAAAAAAAAGTAAACTAGTTAAGGGTGCCCTGCAAACCACATCAAAAAGGTGAGAAGGACTTCTTAGATTAATTCTTTTGACATCGATGTTTGAATAAATAAACAACAAAACAAAAGCACAATGCTTAGGAGAAAAAAAGACAATTTTTTTTTAATTTCACCATGTTTCTTAGCAACCATTGCCATGGAAACATGTAAAACAGGAGAAGACGATGTTAGGAAATGAAGTGGCTAATAAAATTATACAAGCTTTCCAAGTTTGATAAGAAATGGTGTCTACTTTTTGAGATATGATTTTTTTAGCATTTCCCATTAACTCGTTTAGGATAAATTGGGCCTTTTTGACAATTATGGCAAATAAGTTGATATTTGGCCACGTTGTGTCAATCACACTGCAAAGCAGTGTGATCCCCAGATCGAGAAATTTTGCAATATCTTATTATTCCGCAACACTCTCAGTTAGGAATATTACATTTTATGCTCTTTGGGTATGTTTTTCATGTACTTCAGTGCTCCTAGAAAGTGGCTACACAGGTTATTTTTCAGCTGATGCCCCCCCAAAGCGAATTTCCTTAGCAATCATTGCCATAGCAATGGAAATCAGACCAGGGATACATCGAAAGTAAAGATCTCTTGGATTGACACAACGTGGCCAAATATCAACTTATTTGCTTGAAGTAACGAGAAGATACGAGTTTTTAAAGTCTTGCCTAACTCCAAAAGAGCTGGATTTAGTTTGCTCCAAATATCCCCCACCCCCTCAAATTTCGTAGCATAGCAAGTTACTGACCCCACAATTTGGACATACAGTTGTTCAATCAGGAATCTATGTACATCTGGCTATCAGAATCTGTGGTCAAACCATTTGTGTAGTGGGGGTGCTACGTAAGCCACTTTTTAGGCCTCTTTTTGAAATCTCCTCCTCGACTTTTTCCAGGAATGCTTGGAAATTCTTAATAAAGTCTGCAGCTTCGCGCTTCGAGATGTCCCGGTTTGTGATAAATCACAGGATCCTCACAGGAAGATTCCATCGCTTTCAGCTCTCTAACCGCCACTTCAGATGCATACAAATCGTCTTAAGGACTTTTTCTTTCCATTTCGATGTCTTAAAAGGCGTGTTTACATTTTGGTAATGGAAAAGGAACGTCTGAAAAATTGAAGTGTAGAGTACAGAAGAGGCCATATTTGTTTGAAATCTGAATGTCCTCCGAGTGACAAACCGGTTCTCTCTAGTCCCCCCTAAAATCGAGACATGTGCTCAGTAGACGGATTCTGATTGGTTTAACCTTCCTGAAGCCTTTTATAACAATAGGAGACAAAAATAACTTTCTAGGGGAGGCAGGAGCGAGTTCGCGTTCACTAAAATATGCGTGCATGCAAAATCGTGACACAAAATATAAAAACAAGAAAAACAGAGCCCATTTTATAACCTCATGCCGCTTTGTGCATGAGTTAAAAAGCAACAGCGGGGATCGAGTTAATAAAAATAATAACAAGAAAAACGAAGCCCTTTTTATGACCTCATGCCGCTTCGCGCATGAGTTAAAAAGCAACAGCGGGGATCGATTATGCTGTAACGTTTTTGGTTTCAATTTATTGATTGATTTCAGGGAAGCATTGGCCATTCCTCGTTCTTTCTCGCCACAGTACTAACTGTGTTCCGTGTAGAACCGTACTGCCGATGAACATCCACCACAAATCATATAATTTGTTTGTTGTATATTAAGGCTGATATTCGATATTCGATATGAAACATTCTATATCTATCAATCAAAGTTAAATTGCTGTTCTCCGAATTTCGAGGCTTTCTGTGTCATTTTTAATAACAAAATTCGTTGTGAAAAAGAAATTGCTGTGAAAAATAACAAAAGCGGGAAATATGTATCCAAATGGACTACACTCTGTGTATAATTTGCGACTGATTATTGCGATAGTGTGCCTCAACCTATTTTATCCACTCTAATCTAGTCCCCTTTTTTCCCTTATATTAATGTGATTGTAAGATTTATTGTTTTGTTATCCATATTATTTTACTAGGTTGTTAGTCACTAGCTTTTTTTCTATCTATTTCTCCTTTTATATAAATTATGTAAATCTTGGTCTATGTATTATCAATAAATTAATGCACCTTTTCATTGTTTTGAACAGGTTATTATTTCTAATAATCTGCATAAATGCTCACTGAAATGGAACAACAGGTCATTATTGTGGTCAGTGAGGTGGAACAGGAGGTTATTATTAAAAATAATAACCTCCTGTTCCACCTCACTGATCACAATAATAACCTACTGTTCCACCTCAGTGATTTTCTAGAATCTTCTCAATTTAGCACATCAGCATAATTTATTAAAAATTCCAACATGGATAGCACTCGCAACACCCCTGACAAATACTTTTGATGTACATGTCAACGAAATAAACAAAACATCCCTCTGGACCAACAACATACACCCTGTATCTCCGAGGGACTTATGTTTTTAGGTTTTCAACTACCTTGGTTAATAGTTTTAAATAAACCTTTACTATAGACACTATAAGACAAAATCTCAATATTTTCCATTACATTGAACGTGGAATGAAAAATTATCGACAGTGAATTTCCTATTTTTATCTAAAGCTAGACTATGAGCAGTCTCTCTTTCCCAGCTTAAGGCGCTGTTACACTAGGCAATATTTCGTGCAACTTGTCTCGCAACAACTAAAAACCGTGCGTTGCGATGCTGCGAGACAAGTTGCCTGGAGGGTGTTACACTAGGCAATGTTTCTTGCAATTTGTCTCGCCCGACGGTGAAAGGAGCAATTTCATTGGCTAAAGTCACAAAACGTTGCGACACAAGTTGCAGGAAACGTGTTACACTACGCAACGCTTGAAAAATTCGTTGCGGCGTGGCGAGAATCGTTGCGAAAAGTAGAACCGACTTCTACTTCTCGCAACGATTGCGGCAACAAAAAAATCGCGAGAAATGTTTGTTGCGGGGTATGTTACACTGGGCAATTTTTCATGCAACTTGTGTCGCAACAAAATTGCGAGACAAGTTGCACGAAACATTGCCTGGTGTAACAGCGCCTTAAGTCCATCAAGCGAGGAACGAAAAAACATTAGCGAATGGATAATGGCCGCGCGAAACTGGAGGCGCCCCTGTTTCGCACGGCCATTACCGTTCGCTAATGTTTCTTCGTTTCTCGCTCGATGGACTAAGCTGGGAAAGAGAGACTGGCTGTGTCCTGGTGTACCGGTAAACGAGGGATTTCACATTGTATTCTCTTTGTATGTGCAATGATCTATTGTTTTCGTGTAGTTTATTGTTTAGTCTTTGTTTCGTTCTTTTTGTTACCGGTACACGAGGACAGAACCGAGAGACTGCTCGTAGTCTAATCTAAAGCCCATATCCCCAAATTTCTGATTATTACTACTGCTGACTGTCAAGGAACTTTTTACCCTTGTCATGTAAGAATTGAAACGTTTCAAAAGTGTACTATTAAAATTTCACTTCGCTAGCTCACATTTTTTCCAAGATTGCATCCTCCTGATTCCTTTTTCCTATTTTGCGGTAACTTGAGAACTTTATACGCATCTCGTTGTAAAAAGTATCCTACTTGGCCAGTAAAGAATATCACAAACGGCGCTTCACATCGCATCACCGCGTTTCATCGAGGCCATAGTTGATCAATTCTAAACTGATTGTAACGGCAAGAAAAAATTCGCTCACGGGAGTCATTGCAATGATTAAAATGCTTGCACAATCCTTACGAGATTTAGGCAATCGCTACTGTCACTAATGAGCAAAATTTCCTCGGCCTTCTAAAAAATAATGACCTCGCGCTACGCGCTCGGTCATTATTTTTAAGAAGGCCTCAGAGCTCGGGCATTATCCCTTACATATTTTCGCAACTTAAAAAAAAATGAAATAAAATAATAATGACCTCGAAAAAAAATAATGACCTCGCGCTACGCGCTCGGTCATTATTTTTAAGAAGGCCTCGGAGCTCGGGCATTATCCCTTACATATTTTCGCAATTAAAAAAAAACCGATATGAAACAGGACAGTATAAAATCGTTGCGTAACTACGTAACAGTTAAATTATCATACCACGATCTGGCTTCCAAAACAGCTCTTTAAGGTGGCTCCGTTGTTATTTCGGGCGCACTCGTCTATGACAAACTTTGTCTCATAACTTTTCCGGCTCTAAAGCGATGCTTCTAAAACTTTGCGAAAACTTACAGCCATTATTTAGCAATAATAGTGATAATTGGGCGTAAATGAACCCCACTTTTTGAACAAAATCGCACCCTGTGAAAAATTTTGCTGTTATATTTTTGTTAAATTTCTTAAATACTTCATGCTCTTTGACGAAACAATCTGCGAACCCAAATTTCTGGGAGAAACCTTCCCAATGCTTGCTAAATCTGAATTATAAGCCGATCGCAAATCGTGCGAACCGTTAAAAAGTATTCACTAGTTCTGTAAATATTGTAAAATGCTCCAAAACCTGCTCAAATGTCCAATGCTGCGTTTTCCATCATTTTTCCTTCCACATGAATTGACGTGAAATGAAGGTACTGCAATACTTTTACATCATCGCTTTTTGCTTAGAAGGGCTTGCAATTGGAGAAATAGTTGTTTTTTATAAGCTGCTCCGCATCTGAGCTCAAGCGAAGCTGACAAGCAGTTTTCAGAGTTTTGTTTATGAATACGAAATAAGCACGTGTGGAATTTATTCTAAGAATTCGCACCTATACAAGGGGGGCGAACGAAATATGCGCGCTAGTTACCCCAGGAGGGAAGGGAGCGTGTACGCTCCATTAGAAGTTTCCATGGGGTGCAATGTTTTTAAATGCGGGGACTACGCTGACTACGCGCGCATATCACGTACGCCCGCCTAACTAAGGTGCGAATTCTTAGAATAAATTCCACACGTGCTCATTTCTTATTCAAATACAAAACTCTGAAAACTGCTTGTCAGCTTCGCCTGAGCTTAGATGCGGAGTAGCTTACAATCCCAACAACTATTTCTGCAATTACAAGCCATTCTAAGCAAAAAAAACAATCGATGTTAAAGTATTGCAGTACCTTGAAATTCATGTGGAAGGACCTTGACACCCAACTGCAGGATAATTTTCGAAAAATGATGGAAAACGCTGCATTGGAGATTTGAGCAGGTTTTGGAGCATTTTATGATATTTACAGAACTAGTGAATTCTTTTCAACGGTTCGCACGATTTGCAATCGGCTTATAATTCAGATTTAGCAAGCATTGGGAAGGTTTCTCCCAGAAATTTGGGTTCGTAGATTGTTTTGTCAAAGAGCATGAAGTATTTAAAATTTTAAGAGAATTTTAGGGCTAAATTTGATAGCGTTAATTTTTCCACATTTCTGCTCCAACGATTTTGCTGAAACTTGGTAAGGGTATGTATTAAGTTGATGTAAGCTGATTCCAGAAATTTAACAAAAACATATAACAGCAAAATTTTTCACAGGGTGCGATTTTTTGTTCAAAAAGTGGGGTTCATTTAAGTCCGATTATCACTAAATATATTTTTTCCCGTGAAAATCGAGTTCTATTATGTTATTGCTAAATAATAGCTGTAAGTTTTCGCAAGATTTAGAAGCATCGCTTTAGAGCCGGACAAGTTATGAGACAAAGTTTGTCATAGACGAGTGCGCCCGAAATAACAACGGAGCTACCTAAACTATAAATTTCACAATCGTAATCTACTTGCTTCTGTGTCAGGCCGTTAACTGGTTTGCCTGATTCAGGGTAGCTTAATAGACTTGATATGGATCAGCAAAATACAACGGGATATTTTTTTCTAAAATTACAAGGTAAAGGACAATCATTTTAAAATGATCATTTTAAAATAATATGTAAGGGAATTTTGAAATATTTTGCTTCATGCAAATTATTTGCTTTACTCTGTTTTGCCTATCATGCGCTAAAAAATGATTTTTTTGATTTTCTCGAAATCTTCGTCTGCAGTTAGTGATACGTGAGTACTACAAAATTTGAAAGTTTCTTTATGAAGTGTCAAACTAGATTTTGAGATTTTGTTTAAAACAAAGGGCAATGAAGTTGGTGTTGCTGCAGTAACCGCTGTCACTTGGACACCAGTGGCACATACAACTTTGATCATATTTCATAAACGTGGTAAAGTATGAAAGGAATGGAAGCATGCCTTCCCTGCGAAATTACTCAATCCCCGTTAAAACATATCAGGGGCGGATCCAGGATTTTGAAATGGGGGGTGAAAAAAGATATCAGAGAAATAAAATATTATTTATTTGAGAAATACTTTAGAAAAAAAAGAAAGAAAGGGTCTCAGAAAAAGGGAGTAAAAATTCACCCATTTCACTCCCCCTCGATCTGCCCCTGCATATGCTGACAATATTCAGAAATCGCCGAGAACTGACACATGAAATTACATACAAATCAGTTCGAGGAAGTTTGAAACAGCGGCAAATTTTCAGCATCAAATTGTTACGGAACGGCCATAAAATTATTTTCTCCTTTACTAGTTTACACGGTCACATCGGCGCAAAAATCGCACACAAGTTCGCCTCACGGAGTTTGTTTTCTTTTGTTAAATAAAGTTTCGTTTGAAAGACAAAAAACAGGCGGTATGGGATTCATTCAAAGAAGGAAATAAACTGGGGGAGGACAAGGGCTCAGAAGAGCAGCAGGAAAGCAAGAAGAACGAAACAGGAGAAAGCAATGGCCGCAAAACTGCTGCTGACAAGGGAAGGGAAATTCACGAAAAGATAGATAAATACATAAAGGAAAGAAGCGAAAAAAAAGAAGCCAAAAAAGGCCAAGATGACTCTGACAGGCAACTATTGCAAGTAGAAAAATTAAAAGTCGTTGAAGAAATAGAAACCAGATTTGAATGTACTATTGTAGCAAGCGAAGTTGAAATAAAAGGCTTTGCCACAAACGAGCAAAAGCAACATTACTGGAGTGGCAGAATGGACGCTGTTGCTTTGGACAAGAAAGGCAGAGTGCTGGTCATTGATTGGGTGACATGTGATGATCATAATGTAACGGAATTCTGGACACAAGCAAAATACTTCAATGAAAAACTGCATCAGTGCCTTATCTACCGAGAACTGGTTAATGCTCACTTGAAAGAATTCTTTGTCAAGAAAATGGATTCAGGTATAATGATCGTGGCCATAGACAGCGAAAACATCAACGACTTCGACCCACGATTATGTGTGGATTTTGAAAGGCTTAAAAAAGAGGGATTCTTTCAGATCATAGACAAGTTTACATGGCAAGGAAGTAAACTGCGGGGACGTGTTGAAAAGGTATGTATTTAACTATTATAGCGCGAAAGCGCGCGTGATATCACCTAATACTTAGCCGACGAGGCTAAGTATTAGGCGATAATTAGGCGATATTAGACGAGGTGGCTCTGAACCCCACCTACAGAATTTTTTTAAACTTTGCCAAAAGTTGTATCTTATCCTACTGATCAAATTTCGACAATAAAAAAATGGGGTTCACCGTGTCATTTTTGAGTTATTAACAATTAAAGCTAAAATTAAGGGTGTTTTCAGCACGTTATACTGTTGCTATAGTAACATATTGTGTCACAAAAATGATAACAACGTGTTCACCAATCATTGGGCATTCATTTGATATCATGATCGTAGCATCAACTGATAAAGAGTGGTTTTAATGACCCATTAAAATCTAAGTCTTGGAAAGTGCTGGAAACTGTTGGGAGCCACCTTAAACTAAATTAAGGAGGGTGGTTGGAATGATCCCGCTTCTGATTGGCTGCAAAGAACTTATTTTCATGCCGGCATTTCGTAATCAACTCAGATCTCTTGTTGAGGAGTGATGACCTGTCGGCAGATAAGATGCATAGCTTCTCTGACAAACATAGATTGCATCGGGAAGGATGACCCTTGTAAGCGCTTGCTCGTTTAATAATGGACCATTTGATGGAGTAATCGGTGCCATTGTCCTTTAGATCCCAGATGTATTTTGAGAGGACTGTGTCGTGCGAGTGTTTGCGGTGGTTGAACGAAAGCTTGTGGTTGTTGTACCTTGTTTTGAAACTATGTTCTGTCATCCCGATATAAACCTTTGTATCACCGGAAGTAGTGGTGACATCGGCTTGATAGACGATACTACCGGTAAGACACGCGCCATCGAGAGGGCAAAGGTCCTTGATTCTGCAGTTACATTTGTTAGTTTCCATGTTAGTGTTAGTATTGTCATTTGCTAGGATTTTTGCGTTGTGGCGTTTGATGATGTTTTCCATGTTACTTGTGCAGCTATAGCTTACTTTCATATTGTTTCTGTTAAACAGCTTGCGGAGAGTGTGTGTTTTAGGGAAATGTTTATCAATCAAGCAAAGGAACGATCTAGCAACATTCGTCTGAACATTTTCGCTGAAAGGTGGGTTAAACCAAATGATGTTTCTTGGTCTGTTTCTGTTTCTGGCCCTTGTTCGGTTCCCGCTTCTCGTATATTGAATACTCTCGCGGTAGCCGCTGGTCTTGAGGGCATCATTGTAGATCTTTGAGGCCTTGTTGAACTCATCAGAGTCGTACGATGAGCTTGAGATTCTAGTGCTTATAGTCGCTGGTAAGTGCTTGATGATAGAAGGGGGGTGATTCGACTTAGCATTAATGTAGAGTGGGTTGTTGTCTGGCTTTCTATATGGGTAAAACCTTCCAGTAGCGAGATTTGATGTCACATCCAGGTAGTTCACAATTTTCAGATTTGATTGGGCTGTGATTTGTAAACCGAGTTCGTTGAAGATTTTTGAAAAATCCTTTCTCGTTTTGTCAAGAGATCTTGCACCCATATATAATTCAGTAATCGATTGGTTCTCCAAAATAAAGGACAAGAAGAAGCATTCCTTCCTGGTGTTTGATATAGTTGATTTTTATCCGTCTATATCTGAAGTCCTCACTATTAGAATCGCTGAATTATGCGAGACAACACACCACCATTTCGGATGAGGATGTGGAGATCATCATGCACTCTAGGAAAACCTTGCTGTTCAACAACAATGAACCATGGGTCAAGAATGGCGATTCCCCTATGTTCGACGTTGCAATGGGCTGTTATGATGGTGCAGAAGTGTGTGAGCTAGTAGGTCTATATATCCTGCACAAACTAACATCCGCCTACCCTAGAGGAAACACCGGCCTCTACAGAGATGACGGCTTGGCAGTGTTCAAAAATATGGGTGCAAGATCACTTGACAAAACGAGAAAGGATTTTTCAAAAATCTTCAACGAACTCGGTTTACAAATTACAGCCCAATCAAATCTGAAAATTGTGAACTACCTGGATGTGACATTAAATCTCGCTACTGGCAGGTTTTACCCATATAGAAAGCCAGACAACAACCCACTCTATATTAATGCTAAGTCGAATCACCCCTTCTATCACTGCACGAAAAAATGGATTTACATGGGTGACAAAACAGTAGTAAAAATGTAGTAAAGACCAAATTTGCACAACGTTGCCCATATTTGCAGCAAATCAAACTTGATGTTTGCACTTTATTTGCAAAGAAAGCAAAGATGGTAAATGTCGCATTTTCGTTATGTTTGCTCGGCATGGCAAAGATGAGCAAATATGAGATTTGCTTGGGGTAGCAAAGATATAGTAAATTTTGCGCAGATGTATATTTACAGCACATTTGCACACAATTTGCACGTGAGCAAAGATGTATGTTTACATTTACTTCACACCCAGTGCAAATTTGGTTCAAATTTAGAGGCCTAAATTTGCTACATATTTGCTCAATGTGCAAACTTGAGTAAATTCATTTTTTCGTCCAGTGTATCATCAAGCACTTACCAGCGACTATAAGCACTAGAATCTCAAGCTTATCGTACGACTCTGATGAGTTCAACAAGGCCTCAAAGATCTACAATGATGCCCTCAAGACCAGCGGCTACCGTGAGAGTATTCAATATACGAGAAGCGGGAACCGAACAAGGGCCAGAAACAGAAACAGACCAAGAAACATCATTTGGTTTAACCCACCTTTCAGCGAAAATGTTCAGACGAATGTTGCTAGATCGTTCCTTTGCTTGATTGATAAACATTTCCCTAAAACAAACACTCTCTGCAAGCTGTTTAACAGAAACAATATGAAAGTAAGCTATAGCTGCACAAGTAACATGGAAAACATCATCAAACGCCACAACGCAAAAATCCTAGCAAATGACAATACTAACACTAACATGGAAACTAACAAATGTAACTGCAGAATCAAGGACCTTTGCCTTCTCGATGGCGCGTGTCTTACCGGTAGTATCGTCTATCAAGCCGATGTCACCACTACTTCCGGTGATACAAAGGTTTATATCGGGATGACAGAACATAGTTTCAAAACAAGGTACAACAACCACAAGCTTTCGTTCAACCACCGCAAACACTCGCACGACACAGTCCTCTCAAAATACATCTGGGATCTAAAGGACAATGGCACCGATTACTCCATCAAATGGTCCATTATTAAACGAGCAAGCGCTTACAAGGGTCATCCTTCCCGATGCAATCTATGTTTATCTGAGAAGCTATATACATCTTAACTGCCGACAGGTCATCGCTCCTCAACAAGAGATCTGAGTTGATTACGAAAGGCCGGCATGAAAATAAGTTCTATGCAGCCAATCAGAAGCGGGATCATTGCAACCGCCCTCCTTAATTTAGTTTTAAATTTTATTTCTACCGCCTCCAACGGCACAGTCTGATGATCGCTTAGTACGCGAAACTCGAGTAACTAGAGTTGTTCCGCACAAAAACGTTGCGTATGCAAATATCAAACTACTTACGTTGGACATGCAAATAACAATAACAGACGTGAAATGCACGCACCGCCTCATAATAGCTATTGATTAAACAACTGCTTTCGTGGTTGTTATTTTGATTTAATTATCAGAGCTGTTTGTTTTTGCAACCTCCTAAAGTAATCCCTGAAACAAAGTAATTCTGCGCTCTGTTAAAAAGGTACAAACTTCTATCACACTTGGCAGCAACCACCTCGGGTGACGCCAGATCGATGATGTACATTTGAAATCTTTTATGTGTTTGAAAATGTGTTCAACTCTAACGCGCTTTCTCGCAAGCTCTCTGTTGAACTTTCTTGCCCTACGTCTTTCTCTGTTGTCCCGCATTGCTCGTATTTGTGCTTGACGAAACGGTGTTAGCAAAGGAACATTATCAGGATACCCTTTATCAGCTAGGAGCACTACTCCGTTCGGCAAATCTAGCACCTGCCCTGGACCAACAGGTCCCATTAGGCGGAATGTTTGGGAGTCGTGCATGCCTCCAAGAAAGCCTGTCTGTAAAAATCGAATGTGACCTGTGTTGTCACAAATTAGTTGAGTGTTTAATAAATGAAAGTGCCTGTGTCCACTATAAAATTCTCTCTGTGGCTCTGTTGAGGGAATCTGAATTTCATGTGGCGTAACGTCGATGCTTCCTACTGCATCTGGAAATTCTGGCCAATTATTGCGCAGCGCGTCCCATTCTCTAATGTTAGGCCAAATGACAGAGAATCTGAAATGGCGCCACAGAATTATGACTCCCTGGTAGATATAAGCACAAACCATCTGGGGACTGACATCAAACATTAGTGCTAGCGTGTGGACGTGTGGGTATCGCCGAAGCCAAATTAGTACAAGAAGTAACCTGTTAATAACGTTTAGCTTAGTGCGCCCCATTCTTTGCCTTGGGTTGCCCCGCCTTGTTATCATAAAGAAATGCCAAGCAGTTTCTCGAGCCATTTGAAGGAATGAGTCTGTTGTTTCACCGGTATTCAACCAAAAGAGATACTCTTGATTTGAAATAAGTGCAAAGAGGTCACGCCCTTGAAACTGGTGGCCATGGAATCCATAGAATAGTCTGTCTCGGAGTGGTAGCTGAATTTCAAGAGGAAGCTGTAGAACCGATGTAAGGAATGCCAGTAACTGTACTATAATAAGCGTAAGTAATTTGCATACGCGAAGTATTTCGTGCCTGTTTTCTTGAAGAGGTAAAGGTGGGGGAATGGATACCAAGTAACGAGCAAAGGCAGCTAGAACTCTTAGTAAAATTGCGACTCGTACAAACTCTATGCGATTCATTTCCATAAGATGGCTTTAGCTGATCGCCTTGTGAGTTTGATATAAAAGGACAAAGAGTCTGTCTCGAATGAAAGGCATGATTTACGGCTGTCAAAAAAGAACAATAATCATGGCGTTCGCAAATTTTCTCGTGCCTTAAACTCGTGAACTTCATTCCCACATCTGTTCATAGAGAGGTGACAAATAAGCCCAATTCATCCTCCAATTTTTTCTGATAATGGCAATTTTTTTAAAGACATTGCGGAGGAACAACAGCAGCAACAGCACAAAAGTCGGCGACAACAAGAGGGTAATAGTGCTGCAGTCACACCTCACCTTTACATTTACCGACTGTTGTCCAAAACCTTTCTAACAGCTTATCCCGCGCCCAGCTCATGATAGTGCTATGAATAGCATTCTTTTTTGACTGTCAAAAGGACAAAAAAAAAAAACACGTGCATTTCAAGTGCGTGGATTTCGCACCAAGTTCTGATTAGGCGACCTAAACTTTTGGCTATAAAAAGCCGAAATTGTTAATGTGAAAGCCCTTTTTCTTCTGATTTCCAACGAACATGGAGGGATTATGGAGACGGTTCGAAGAGGCATCATCTCGGGTAAAACAGCCCGCCGAAGGAAGGACAAAAATGTGCGTCAAAGTTGGGGAGAACGAAAAAAGAATTGTGATGGAAGCTTATATTATATCTGTACTCCGGGAACAACGGATGGAACGCAGTATTAAGGTCTGTAAGAGAGAAGGCCAAACAGCTCCCACTTAGCTCCAAGGTGATTGACTTTTACCTAGACGAAAAAGAGAGTTCCTACTGCATTCGGCGGATGCAGCGCATTGTCCGCGAAGAAACAACAACAGCAGCAAAAGATTCACGGAGATCGGCTTCGACCTCAACTGGACCACCGACAATATTTATAAAGGACGAAAGCACTGCCCGTGGTATGGCAGCTAAGGTTGTGGACAGGCAAATGAGATATGCAAAGAAGCGCACTCCTGTGGAACGGCGCCAGGAAAAGCTTAACCACTTTGAGGCCAGTTCATCAGAAGAGGCGGAAGCAGAGGCTGAAACACCTCCAAAAAAGAAGGCAAAGACCATAAGGGGGGCAACGATGGAAGCGCAGACGACGCACACGAAGATGTGTACGAAAGCGCTCGAGGGGATAGAGAAAATGTCAAGTATTCTTGACAAATTAGAGAGAAAACTGGATGACATGTAGAATGCACTGGGAATCGAACTGAGCTACATTATGATAAGATGATAATAGAAATAAATTTTCTCCATCGAAATGATATGTCATGCTTATTGAAAATCTAAAATAAAATCACAGAAATACAAATTAGTTTTCTGTTCATTGTTATTTATATTGTTGCGAAGTTACTACCAAGTGTAATAAAAGTTTGTACCTTTTTAACAGAGCGCAGAATTACTTTGTTTCAGGGATTACTTTAGGAGGTTGCAAAAACAAACAGCTCTGATAATTAAATCAAAATAACAACCACGAAGCAGTTGTCTAGTCAATAGCTATTATGAGGCGGTGCGTGCATTTCTGTTATTGTTATTTGCATGTCCAACATAAGTAGTTTGATATTTGCATACGCAACGCTCTTGTGCGGAACAACTCTACTGTCTCTAGAACTTTTTTATCTAAAATTGTATTTCGCTCTACATGTATTTGCATCGAACACTCCTACGACTGCGTGAAACACTATTTATGTTGTTTCTCTGTTTATATATATAAATAACCAAATGAACTTAAACCAGTCAAATAAAGAATAAATAAACACAAAGTGAAAACCTTAAAAATTGTTCTGATCGGGATTCGAACCCGCGTCCCCGGCTTTCTAGCGCCGATGTGCTAACCACTACACCACCAGGACGACCACGCAATAACGCAGCCGAACTAAAGGCTTTATGGTTCACGGGCCTCCCGTACAATTTTCAGTGTTTTCACAGGAGCTGAACGGAAGGCCTAAAGGCCTTTTTCACGAATATAAATAACACAAATGAACTTAAACCAGTCAAATAAAGAATAAATAAACACAAATAAAGTGAAAACCTTCACGTTAACGGTGTTTTAGTTACCCTGAAGAAGACCACTGAATGTGGTCGAAATATAGGTGTCAGACAAAAAAGTATTGGTTCGTCTTCATTTGTGACAAATTTATATTATTTTTATGAAAGACTGGACAAGTGGATGCTTGTGACAAGTTTATATGTACGTATATATATATATATATATATATATATATATATATATATATATATATATATATACAATTATGTATACAATGTGCCCTCCCGGTTATTACCATAATGGCTTTATGGCAACTCCTGAACTTGGGCACAGGATGTACGGTTATATATATATATGCATGAAATGTAAAGAACAGTATGTAAAGAACAGGATGTTACGGTTATATATATATATATATATATATATATATATATATATATATATATATATATATATATATATATATGCATGAAATGTAAAGAACAGTATGTAGGGGAAACATCTAACTGCATAAGAACACGTGCAAATCAACACCGTTCGGATAAAAGTACCGGTAACAAAAACATCCCAACAGTTAGACACTTCAGAGCGTGTGGGTTACAGCACTTTAAACTAACTGTGGTTGAAAAAGTCAGACGACACGATACGGAGATAAGGCGTGCGAGGGAAAATTTATGGATTGATCGTATAAAACCTGCCATAAACGGCCAGTCTTAAGCAGTTAACATTTTGTGCACGCGCGCGCACGTTGGTTTGTTCTATTCCATTACGTTATTCAAATGCGCGGCAGCCAATAAGGTTTTTTTTTTAATCGTATGCGAGTTCGTATTTGTAACGAACCGCATTTCCGTTAATAGCAAATTTTGAAATGTTGTAAGCAAGCTATAGTGCAATAATTCTCCTGAGGAAGGCCGTGAGGCCGAAACGTTGAGAATAAACCTGTCAAAAGTCTTGACTGGAGTCGGAGCTTATTGTTTTACAAGTGAAAATTATATATATATATTAAAGAAATAAAAAAACGCGCCGAGTGCATTATTGAGTTATATAAGCACGCGGGAATTTTTAAGAACACGAGAGAAGTGCAGAGAAGCACGAGCCAAAGGCGAGTGCTTCTCGCACTTCTCGAGAACACGTGCAACTCAACGAGTGTTGAGCAACTCAACGAGTGCTTCTCGCACTTCTCGAGAAGTGAGAGAAGCACTCGCCTTTGACTCGTGCTTCTCTGCACTTCTCTCGTGTTCTTAAAAATTCCCGCGTGCTTATATAACTCAACAATGCACGAGTAACAAGTTTTTTTTTATTTCTTTTATAAAATAAAAGCGGTTAAAATGAACCTTACGTCACGCGCATGCTTTATCGAGTTATAATGAACTCTTTTTAACCAATCATAGCGCGCGCATTTCCTTGAGAATTTTATAAATATATATATAAAGTGTAGAACTGGATATTCGTAAAACAGTGCTCAATACATTAATGTAAAGCGAAGTATATGTTTATGGAGGAAAGAAACAAATAAACTACGCTTTCATCCCGACAAGCCTGTTTCGTGGTTGCCCACTCATCAGGGGATTCAATAAGAATATTCTTTACCATCGCTTCTTATATACAAAATAATTTACATAATAACAATAACAAATCTATGCGGCGCGAAGTTTAACAGTTCAGCTGTTGCGTAGAAGGGCTTTGTTTCTATGGCGGCAAGAAGACACGAGTTCATTACGTTTGTTTAGTGTAGAAAGTTTCGGTCGGCAAATGATTAGAAATTTTTCCTTTAGGCAGAGGTTGCATCTTTTGCTTGAGCTGTTGTGCGGTTTGTTCAGGGTTGGTTCTTGTTGGTTCTTGGTTCTTGGTTCTTCTCCATCCTAATCCACAAGAACCAACCCTGGCAAAAGAATGGCAACACGACATTGGACGTCACCATGGGAAGCTTTGACGGCGCCGAAACATGCGAACTAGTGGGAAGCTTCCTCCATGCGAACTAGTGGGAAGCACCTGAATATTAACGTAGGACTTTACCGAGACGACGGACTAGCCATTTCTAACGCTTCACCCAGAGACACAGAGAACACCAAGAAAGAAATATGCCGCATCTTTAATAATAACGGACTACGCATCACCACAGAAGCTAACAAACAAATCATTAACTTTCTAGACGTCACATTTAACCTCAACCAAAGCACCTATCAGCCCTTCACTAAACCGAACACTAAACTTCAATTCGTCCACCGCGAGAGCAATCACCCGCCCATCACTGCAAAGAACATTCCCGCCGGCATCAACAAACGCCTTTCATCCCTATCTTCCGACAAAGCATCCTTTGACCAAGCCGTCCCTCCATACCAGAAAGCGCTCGACGAAAGCGGCTACCAATACACGCTACAGTATGAACCTCCAACAACAAACAGACGGAAAAACAGACAACGCAACAACATCATCTGGTATAACCCTCCATTTAGCAAAAACACCAGCACCAACATCGGATACAAGTTCCTCGCCCTAATTAATAGACAAGCACTTCCCTAAAGATCACAAGCTTCGAAAAATCTTCAACCGCAACACCATAAAAATAAGTTACAGCTGCATGAATAAGGCCAAACAGATAATTGATAACCATAATAAGCAGATTCTAAAGTCATCCACGCAAGCCAACGACGCCGCCACAGCTAACTCTAATACTACTCAAGACAAGAAGATATGCAACTGCCGACAAAAGAACACATGCCCACTCGACGGAAACTGCCTACAATCATCAGTCATCTACCAAGCTACAGTCACGCGCCACGACAACAACACAACAGAAACATACATCGGACTCACGGAAAACGACTTCAAAACAAGATACCGAAACCACACCGCATCATTCCGCCACTCTAAACACAGAAACTCAACTGAACTAAGACTGGACTGTCAAAGACAACAACATCGAACACTATATTTCATGGCGCATCCTGTATTCGCATTCACCGTACAACAGCTCAAGCAAAAGATGCAACCTCTGCCTAAAGGAAAAATTTCTAATCATTTGCCGACCGAAACTTTCTACACTAAACAAACGTAATGAACTCGTGTCTTCTTGCCGCCATAGAAACAAAGCCCTTCTACGCAACAGCTGAACTGTTAAACTTCGCGCCGCATAGATTTGTTATTGTTATTATGTAAATTATTTTGTATATAAGAAGCGATGGTAAAGAATATTCTTATTGAATCCCCTGATGAGTGGGCAACCACGAAACAGGCTTGTCGGGATGAAAGCGTAGTTTATTTGTTTCTTTCCTCCATAAACATATATATATATATATATATTAGAAGACAGTCTGATCAACTGATTCGACTTGGCATTTTATTACTAACTAGTTTCGTACCGCACAACTTGTACGGCACTCATCAGATAAAATTGCCGAATACAAATATATATATATATATATATTCGAAATAAATACAATAAATTCCTTGCTGATATTTCGTCTTTATTATAAAAGACTTCGTCAGGGCAACTCAAAGACAAAGGATATACATATATATGATGCTAACGAACAAAAGATTACCACCATGCGACCCTAGTGTTTCTGAACAAGCAAGCCATTCCGCCATTAGCAGTGACACGCCAAACACATCAGAAACCTCATCCAGAATATGTGGCCGCTCCTTTCAAACCAACAGACACCTTAGGATACACTCTTCACATAAACACAAGCAACATACATCCGCCGAACATACTAATCCAGGATTTTGGCCTTGTAAAGTAGACAATAGATGTGCATGTTGCAAAACATATGGTAGATTCACAGAAACAGTTAAAAGCACAACTACAGGAGAAACCTTCACTCTTACGCAACACACCACCTGTCAAACTAGCAACGTTATATACTTGATTCAATGCACAAAATGCGACGATCAGTATATAGGGGAAACAAAAAACCCTCTCCATCGCCGTACAAACCAACACCGCAGCGACATAAACGCAGGTCATAAGAACATTCCCACTGTCAGACACTTCAAAAACTGTGGGGTTAAACATTTAAAATTAACAGTCATTGAAAAAGTTAGAAATCCTAATCAAGACATTAGAAGAGCAAGAGAAAGCTATTGGATTTCTATATTCAAGCCTACTATTAATAGCCTAGTTAAATTCACGTGATATACTGTTTTGCTTAGTTTAGTTTAGCTTTATAGCTCCATATCTGATTATTACGTCAGCATGTCACGTGTGTTCTTTCCGTTAAGCTTTTTAAATTTCGAATGTTGTAACAGTTAGTATATACCTCAGATGCTCCTGATGAAGACCGTTATGGTCGAAACGTCGAGCGAATAAACCAGCAAAGCTACATTGGAGTTGGACTATTGACCCTCACATTTTCGGTTTTATATATATATATATATATATATATATATATATATATATATATATATATATATATATATATATATATATATATATAAAGGACCACACTCATCAGGCAACTGACACAAAGGAAAAAGACAATATTTTCAACGAAACTCCTATATTTCGGCTACATATAATAGCCTTCATATATATATAGGTGGTTTTCATGTTACGTCATCGCCGCCATGCTGGTGGACATAAACAATAGTTCTCTCATTAGCTCCTTTTGTTCGTCCACCAGCATTTGTTCGTTTCACTATTGTTATCCATGTCTCTAGAGATTGATTGCAAACCACCTATATACATTGCAAAAATGCAAAATCTCAGGTAAGCTCAAATTATAGGAACCCATATATATATACAGCAGTTTGCAAAAATTTCGAACCCCCCCAAAAATATATCATTATATCCCTGCTCTCTTACAATGCTATATATCTGGATATAATGATATATTTTGGGGGGTTCAAAATTTTTGCAAACTGCTGTATATATATATATATATATATATATACACCCGTTTGCAAAAAAAAATGACATTTTTAAAAAAATAGAAATATATATATATAGCTATTGTGTTCGCATCACAAATGTGATGACAGGCGGTAGATACCTTTTCACAGTAACTACAATACCCTTTGCCAAATGTTCATTACAGCAGGCGTCCGTTAATCTGCACCATTGTTCACGGAAAACATTATTGAAAAATTTTATATTATTCAATGCCTGAATATAAACAAATGAGCCGCAGACAATTTATTGACTAGAGCCTATGCTTTTTTTGAGGCATTGCGGATAGCAACGATCTTCGTTGCAGACTATGCAGCAAAAAAGTAGTGGAAAATAGACGTCCTTGGATACAAATATCACAACAGTTTAAAAAGCATAGGACAAAGATGATATATTTGTTCTCTTTTTCAGAACATATTGGGGGCTTATTGTAGCCTTTACCGCTTTATTGGCGATTTTTCATGTTTCTTTTTAACCAAGATTACGTAAATAGGAGGGACACTCTTAAGGATAAAGGGCCTAGTAGTAATAAACGATTTCCTTTTGTAGTGACATTTCATCCGGCACTTCCGAAAATCGGGGAAATATTGCATAAACTACATCCCGTCTTGCAGTCTTCTAGGCGTTGTCGGGGAGCTATAGAACATGTGTCCATGGTGGCATTTAGGCGGCCTAAATGTTTAAAGGATATTTTAGTTCATTCGGCATTAGGGTCTTCGGATATTAAAAGGGGCTGCTTTAAGTGTGGAGTTAGTAGATGTAGGGTTTGTGATTTCGTCGTCTTAGGAACTAATTTCAAGAGTGGAGTTACGGGTAGAAATTATGTAATTAATTCTAGCATGGATTGTAATTCTAGTCATGTAGTCTATCTTCTTTCATGCACCGTTTGTGAAATGCAATATGTAGGATCTACCACCACTAAATTTAGAATTAGGTTTAACAACCGTAAGTCTAGATTGGTAAATCACAACAAGCTTAATGCTGATGGTAAGATTAAGGATGATTGTATCTATAGGCATTTTAATCAGGCTGATCATCAAGGTTTAAGTAATATCAGGATTCAGCTAATCGATAAATGCACTACGGAGGAAACGCTTAGGGAAAGAGAGGCCCAGTGGGCTTATCGCCTTCGAACTATTATCTTTTCGGGGTTAAATGGCGATGACTTTTTTTACAGCAGAAACCCTCGAAGGGACTTGTTTTAATTTAGATATACACATAACATAGCTTTAATTTTGTAGCGCGCGCTTAGCGCGTACAAGGTAGTTATACATGTCTCGCGTCTTAGGCCTGGGGCAAACGTCGGATCTAAGTCGCGTCGAATTTATTAAAAATAGGTTGGACAAAGAGTCGACTTAGTTCCAGCGTGGTAGCAAACGTCGAACCTGCGTCACTCCTATTTCACAAGTTGCACTTCATTAAAACACGGGAATAAGCGCGCGTCCCCGTGCTATTCACTCGACGCGGCTAGTTACTGCTAGGACTTGCTAGCGAAATGCCGAAATACAGTGCTCGTCGGGCCTTTCTTTGGTATTTAATTGCGAAAAATAGAAAGAGAAGACTCGCATTACATACAGCTCTGAGAAACGCTTTTACCGGCTGTCCATCCTCAACGTCCTCGTTTTCTTCAAACACTGAACATTTATTGCAAATAGGAAATTCGTATCTCAAGCATTTATATCAAAACAAATTTCCACCACGCTGTGCAATGTCAGCAATGACTTTCGATAGCTCGCCATTCCCGGTCGTAAAATTGTCTTTATACAGCGCATGCTCGTCAGGGGGGGGGGGGGGGGGGGGGATAGCGTTTGGCAGATGGGGGAGTCGGTATTTTTGTGACGTTTGCGCAGTCCATCACATTTGAATCAATTATTTTGTAATTTGCATGATTTATGAATTGAGTTCAGCGCGAGCTTGGAACGGCGTTTGCTGAAACGCCGAACCACTGTCGCATTATCCAACTTGGCAAGTCGAACTTATGCTGGAGTCGAACCAATTAATTTGAGTCGAACTTAATTGCGGCAGACGTCGCACCATTCATGCGCCTATTTCAAAATTCATAGGTTCGACGAATTAAGTTCGACTATTTAAGATTCGACGTTTGCCCCAGGCCTTACGCTACTTGATGTATATTTTGTAACGGTCGGTCACGCTTAGTCAGTTGCCCTGACGAAGTCTTTTATAATAAAGACGAAATATCGGCAAGGAAATTATTGTCTTTATTTCCATTTTTTGAAGAATATGAATTAACATTTTGGAAGAAAGATCCAGACAAAGGATGTTTTTGAAGCATTATATATATATATTCTAAAATGATTTTTTTTTTACAATAACTGTGTGAATTCCCGCGCGCTGATTGGCTCATTTCTATGGTCGATGAGAGTATAGACCATGAAAATGACATAACAGGTAACGCAACGCGGTGAGTTTTGTCAAACTCTTGGCGCTACGGGTTCTTCAAACAGTGAAAAATGCACTTAAAACTGGAATTCTTCAATGAAAAGAATGCTCTCTCGTCAGTCAAATTTAATTTACAATCAGCTAAACTTGCCTGGAATTAAGTGCGAAGCAAAAAGGACAAATAACTTGTCGTAGTTTCACGGGAAAATCCACGGAATCAGTCGCCGGCGCCCGAAAGAACTAAAACTGAGCCGAAAACAACTTGGAGCAAAGATTTATCTGATTATTCGAAGATATTTCAAATTTGAAAAAGGTTAGCTTTGTAAACTGTGCCTAGTAATTTTATATTTGACTTTGTGTGGTGAGGTTATTGTGCTCTATTTTGCGCCGAGCGCGGTTCTCTAAATTTTGCCGAATAACGGCTTTGTTTTGCTGTGTTAAAATTTTTATTAAAAGATTCTAGCGATGATTTAAGCTGAAGAGAATTTTTGTGTGAGCCGTTTTCGTTACATAATTTATTCACATAAAAAGTTAAGGCTTTAATTATTACCCACGTTATTCAGCCTATATATATATATATGTATATATATATATATATATATATATATATATATATATATATATATATATATATATATATATATATATATATATAAAAGCATACGAAGTAGTTAAGATTGTAAAAACATTTTATCTGCTACTCGGAGTTTCACGTGTTGCAAGCAACACGATCATCAGGCCTGATGATCGTGTTGCTTGCAACACGTGAAACTCCGAGTAGCAGATAAAATGTTTTTACAATCTTAACTACTTCGTATGCTTTTATATTGCTCCGGTTTATCCAGTTGAGCACTCTCAATAGCCGATGAAGACGTCACCGCTTTCCCTGATTGTATATATATATATATATATATATATATATATATATATATATGCTCTGTGTACGGTTACACATTGTTGGATTGCATTGTGGAGTCACGAGAGTGCTCAAACTGCAAGCAGTGAGCTAAGCAATATGCCAATAGTGAACACCTCTTACGGGGCTCTCCACCCAATCCAGAGAGTGCTCAAACTGTATGAACAGCATACGAACTGCTTGCAGTTTGAGCACTCTCGTGACTCCACAATGCAATCCAACAATGTGTAACCGTACATCCTGTGCCCAAGTTCAGGAGTTGCCATAAAGCCATTATGGCAACAACCAGGAGGGCACATTGTATACATAATTGTATATATATATATATATATATATATATCGCACTTTTGCACTTTTGTGATTTATATGTGCATTTTTGCGATTTATATGTGCACTTTTGCGATTCATATATCGCACATTTGCGAGTTACATATCGCGCATTTTGCGATTTATATATCGCACTTTTGCGATATACATATCGCAAAAAAAAGACAAATGCGATTTATAAATCACAAGGTAATATAAATGAAATGCAAAGTTACGCTACATGCGATTTATAAATAGCAAAGTTCCGTTACCTGCGATTTATAAATCGTGAAGGTAGGTTATTGAATTTTGTGATTTACAAATTACGAGGCGACTTTATGTGTGATCATGGGCTATAGGAAAAGTGCATTTCGACTAGATAAATGCACTTTTCCTATAGTCCATGGTGTGATTTGTTAACCCATTGACACCCTCAACTGTCCGAAACCGCCCGTGACGATACCACGTTTGATCCTTCTACCATTTGTGTCTTTCGTAACTTACTCACAGAGAAGGAAGAAATCTTTCAAAAAGTGCCCAAATGAGGGAGATCTCGTAAACTGGGCAAGAGTCTAGTTACACGCGAAAAACCTGTCATATTTGACTGGCAAAATCGACGGGAAAATCTGGTCTTCCTGCCACTTTCCACATCTTGTTAAAAAAAATTTCACTTTCTTCAGCCTTTTCCGGGAAACTTTACTATATAAATAAAGTCTAGTAAAAGGACAACAACGAGGGAGGGGAGGGGGGAAGTGGAATAACAACAAAAAAGAACGGGGAGTAAAACGAAGAAAGATTTTGCTTTGTGCGCATGCTCGAAACCAAAAGTCGATTTATTTGAACCAGAAAGGAAAGGAAACTAAGTTTTCATGTTGCAGCAACATTTTGGACAGTTTGCTTGCAAAGTTGCCTCCACAGCAGTCATAAATACCTCTTACTAACCGAGTTCGAAGGCCGTACTGTAAATTATCATATGACCCGTACGGCCCTGCGAACCTTTTCTTTGCAAAACCATTGATGAAAGTCCCGTATGAGGGCCGTACGCATTTGCGCGAGCGGGGCCGGAAAAAGCCGTACGGCCCTACTACAAATGTTGTCTCCAAATTGGTCATATGATAAAATACTTATTGACTAAGTTGGGTCGGGTCGGATGGGAAAATATTTGGCTCGAGGTCATGGCCTTCCCACTTAGTCAATAAGTACATATTACGGCCCGCGTTTTACCCCTTCGATTTATGGCCCAGGCCGTAATTTACAGTACGGACCGAGAAAACGAGGTTAGTAAGATATTTATTATATCTCTAAATCGGAGATAAAGGAAAACCTTTCAAGTCAAAAGATGGACGGCTTCATTTTCATTTGACTGACGTACGCCACAAGAAAACAAAGAGCAAATTGGCTTTCAAAAATAGTGTGATCGGTCTTCGATTCGGCGTGAACTTGCGTAGCTCTTGAATGAAAACTATATAAATGAATTAATTTAATCTTCCATGTGTTCGGTAGGACGACGGAAACCTGACATAAGGTAGTTTTCTTTGAAAAGGATTCTTAGTTACTGGCGAAGACAAGTGAGGAAAAGAAGAATGAAAACGCCGCGATAAAATCGCCAAAACAAACGTGTTTGTCAAACGGGAAAATGTGGCAGCACTTCGGTCTACAGCGGTGAACGAAGAAACTACTCTCAAACTTCTAAAAGGACACTGAAAATATCTCGTCATCAAATACTGCAAGTTGTTTCTTTGGCTTTTTGTGGGCTTTAGTGGCTTCATGCCGAACTTTGTGCATGGATGAGTTTGAATTTCAATCGCACCTGACAAATTTTCAGCGTGAGCTGCAGCAAGAGCGTATTTGCGAATACGCAAAATTGTTTTCATGAAATCCACTACAAGGACAAAAATTTCGCTGAGGAATCAAGGTACACTTTTAGAATAATTTTGTAGCTTCAAGTCTGTTCTTATTAGAGCCACTTCCACAAACGATAACTCTGAACTTAAGTTTATAACCAGACAAAAACTTCATCAAACTAAGTTAAGTTAATATTGAGCTTACATGATACAGTTTGCCGATGGAAGTCGTTTCAAGTTGTTTTGCAGCTTTATGTTTTTCATAGAGACATTTACTTACGAAGAAAGACTGTTTTGTTAATGCTTAATGAAACTGTAAGAGTATAACGAATTTGCCGTGTTACTCGAGTTTTTATAACTTACAGCCTAAAAGCTAAATACCAAAACAAAAAAGCTTACTCGAGAAAATTGTCAATGCTTTTTGATTCGCAGCTAATCAGTTTTTTGCTAAAGTTATATTTATTTTAATTTCATCGGAGAGTTTTTGTAACCTGGCATGTTAACCCACTTTAATTAGCTCCAAACGCTTCCTCTGCATAATTTTTAATGTAGAAAACAACTTTTGTAAGCGTGTGTTAGGCCCGATGCTGAGACTCTCAAATTTAGCGGGCCGTACTGAAAAATACGGCCCGCTAAAATGACTAATCACAGCGCGCGTACTAACTAAGAGATATAATAAAACGGCATTAGTGGCTTTAAATTGCCATTTTCTGCGAAATGGGTTAAATAACATAACAAAATAGTAAAATACAGTCTAAATAATAAACTTACAAACGGCGCCCGATGGCTTTTGGTAGCATTTTATTATTTTTTTTGTTATTTAAATATGGCTTGACCTTATCATACTTATGACGTCATATCTCGTTACCATAGCAGCCGATTCTGTCCAAAATTCGCCAAAATGTGTCTCAGGGACAAATGCACAGCTGCTGAAGACGGCATATGCTGACAATAAATGCTCTTGAGCGGCATCCACCTCCCTCCCCCCTCTTTTGTACGTGAGATTTTTTTTTAATTTAGCAAGTCTGTTTTGCCCAATGCATACTATACGTAAAAGGTAAATTAAAATCCAAAGCGGTGCATGGAGTAGAGCTGAAGCCTTCAAAGAGGGTTCAAACACTCTAAATCAGGTACTCCATTTTCCAGCTCATTAGAACTTTCTGAACTTGTGTTCCTCAGATCAAAGCAGGCCAGGAGGAGACAGAAGAACCTTCATACGCCTCATATTTTCAACGAAAACAGACAGAAGTTAACGAAATGAATGATTGTGAGGCTCGACGTTTGTTGCAAACAATATTATCTTTTTTAGATGTAAGTATTTGAGTACCAATTTTCCTATTTTAATTAATGAACTTGAAATTGTATGTTAGTGGTTTATTAGCCAACAGCAGTTTCTCATAATCCGTGAAATAGAACTTAGACAAATAGACATTGTAAGACACAAATTTTGTTTTCTTTTGACTATTTACCTGCAGATATAGTAAATGACTATTAAAATGGCAAGAAACCGTATATGAGAATCCCGCCGCTTGTACGCTGGATCCTTGAGGATCTGCTTCAGCCAAAAAAAAAATTGAATATAAAACTTTAAAGTGCCTATCACCCCTAAAAAGTTATTTTCAGAATCAACTCTATGCACATTGAATAGTTGAATGGTAAAATATTTCTTGTTTTGAACGTCGTGTTAGTGAGTTATAGAGTTTGAATTTACAAAATGCTAATTAGATGACGTCAACCCGGGAATTATCAAGAATCATCAAGAATCAACTTCTTGTTTTCACCTCCAAGTAATATTTTTTACGAATCAATTGACTATCCACAGTTTATTTTTAGTATTTTTCAAATTAATTATCCTCAAGCTGTAAACTGCGCATTGTAAATTGGCGTAGAAATAATGGCAAATTTGTAAATTCAAATCTCTGTTACTCACAAACGCGACGTTCAAAACAAGAAATATTTTACCATTCAACTACCTTATTATAGGAAATTAACGCTCCATGAAATTAACGCGAATTTGAAAAATTCGCGTTAATTTAAGTCGCGTTAATTTTTGTGAGCGTTAATTTCCGCGACGTTAATTAAGTGGAGCGTTAATTTCCGCGACCTTAATTTCCATTATATACCCCCCAAATTCTGGATCCTGTCCAGACACATTTGACACCTAAGAAACAAGCTTTCTCTTATCAGTCCACACTGTATTTTAATCTTTTATACTATAAAAGCCGTAAAGCCAAGGTACCTAATTACAATTATTTGCAGTTCAGACCAGTTCATCCTCGCTTTCAGAAGAGTAGTTTTCGAAAATATCTTTTGAGTCGTCAATATAATCTTGCCCAACAGAATACGACATATGACACATCTTCTTCAACCGCTAGATCTCTCTACAAATGGCTCTGTTAAAAAGATGGAGAAGCGTGCGTTCAGTGAATACTTCCTGCATCACAGATGAAATGCTGCATAACCCTCAGAAAGACGTTACAACGATTGAAATTGACCTAAAGTTGTTAACCTTGAAGCCCCGACATGGCAAACTAATGAAGGAAATGTACGAATGGCTGGCAACCGAAAAAGGAAAAGCAATTATTTTGTCTGGTTGGAGGTCTGCTGGAATCGTGGACGTTGTTAAAAATGTTCGAAGTGGCCAGATTGCTCCCCTCAACCCCTACATTTAGGGAGAATTGGACGGTTCTAGTTCTGTTTTGTTCAGTTTTTTATAATGTCAGCGTTGAAATAAAATTTGTTCCTGTTGTCACCGCAAATTTCTTTGTGTTAATCGCGTTAATTTCCTTCATTCTGAAATTTTTCCTCCTTTTTCGCGTTAATTTCCTTTATTCGGAAGTAATTTGCCCTTCAATTCGCGTTAATTTAAGTCGCGTTAATTTCAAATACGTTAATTAACACGAGCGTTAATTTCCTATAATAAGGTATTCAATGTACATAGAGTTGATGCTGAAAATAACTTTCTAGGGGTGATAGGCACTTTAAAGCAAAGCTGAAAACAGCGTATATTTTGTTTGGTACAATATTTCAGCTGGCCATGCAGACCAGCCTTCCTCAGGAATAAGATGTTACTAGATTTACAATATGTTATACGATGTTGACAAGGAGAATTTCACAATACAGAAGAATTGGGTAATACAGGATATGACGCGCGAAATCGGAAATAATCAAAGGCTCATAAGAGCCAACCCTTGAATAAAAAATTCTAACATGCAACGCAACATTTCGGTAAGCTTATGTTTTCACACTGACACACTTCGATATATATTTTAAAAAAATTAACCGTAAGGATTTTTGACGAACGCAAAAAAAAAAAAAAAATCACTTTCATAATGTCCAGTTCTAAAAAAGAAAACCGTCAAGGGCGTGAATATATGAACCCGGGCCTCGGGAGTCAAATCCGGCGCCTTAGCCCACGAGGCCATCGGGGAACACGTGATCAGTTGAGACTAAATTTTGTTATTTAAAGGTAGATACGCATCAAAATGCGCAACTCGATTAGCAAATCCTTTTATATCGATTTTATGTCGCATTAAAGACTCCAAATGCGAAACATCTTTAAGCTTATTGTTGTTTATATTCGTTTACAACAAATTAGTTATTGTTATCGCTGGATTCACGCTGTTCTTTTTACGAAACGCATTCGTAACAAAGCATTACATCACTAAGTTTACAGATGATGGAAGGAGCAAGTGAGCGAGTGAGTGCTCATTTGCATCTTTGTCTCCGTTACCGATAACCCGTTCATTACGCATGTGCGTATTCACAGGTTAAAAACGAAAAAGTACGTAATATCGACATATTTTAAATCTAGTAACATCTTATACCTGAGAAAGGCTGGTCTGGCCAGCTGAAATACTGTTTTCAAATTTGCTTTAAAGTTTTAGATATAGTAACAATCAATGGCTTATTGCGTTTAACGGGTTTTGTGAAATCACTCTAACATTAAATTTCAGAACTTAATCCAGGGAATTAAGTACACTGTTGGAAATTTGACGTTTGTCTAAACTGGGGTTGGCTAATTGACTCGAAACGTATAATTCATTCATGTAAATATGTGTTTTTGCATCGAACTCATATATTTTGCTAGTCGAACAGTTTTGGACGTACTATACACCCTACAAGTTTCATTGTCACAGCTTTAATGCTCTTGAAGTTATGAGAAATTAAAGACAATAAGACATTTATTGTTACAACGGCTCCGGGGAACTGCAAAAAAAAAAAAACATGCTAAGTAGGGTTAATAGCACTTTATTTTAGTTCACGTGGAATTCTACGTTTGGTCCTGGAAAAAATGAACTTCAGTTATGGCAAAACAGCATGGTGGTTCGTCGTTAGCCATACTCAAGTAAGTAACATCTCGGAATGATTAGAGAGGTGGTCGCCTGGTCGTCTTGACTGAACAATACAATTTTGTGATCATGGACTCGTGGTAGAGGTGGTCGCACAGGAGATCTGGATATATTATAATGTTATTATTTATTAATAACTATTCTTATATTATTGCTGACAGTTGTCTTGGACATTTCTAAATGAAGAGGAAAAAGAGAAACTTGTTACAGCGGTCACCCACCTGGTACCTGAAAAGGATGCATCTCTGCTAAAACAACACTTGCCACAACTATCGCGATCGTCTAAATTGTCAAAAAAAATTAAAGAAGAAGACAGGTTAGAGATGTATATTCGTTATCTCATTCAGTAATTCAAGATATAAGCTAAGCAGAAAAAGACAAATTTTCAGGCCATTCTTGCTGTATGATTCTTTGATGTCACGTTATTTCCGATACGATATCAAGGACTTTAATCCGGATTCATTCTTATCGCTGTCTACCACAAGCATCATTGAACATACTGACGTGAAGAAAATCAGCAGCATCTAGCCATGAGTGCGCCAAGGGGGGTCAGATCGACTGGATGGTAAAAAGTTTAAAAGTGAGCTGAGAAATGCCGCGTTTTTAACTGATATCTAAGGTTTGAAATTTTTCAAAATTGAGAAATGGCTGCAATTTTCACTGACAACTGAGAATTAACGGAGTGGCCTCAAACTAACTGATTACTGAGATTTTATCACCCACATTCATCTAGACCCTCACAAGGCAGTCAAATCTTATTTCTTTAAAAAAATAAAGCCGACGAAGTGTTATTTGATGCGTGATAATAACGTAGTAGCGCGCAAGTTTCATCAAAATAAAAATGTTACAACTTTTAAAACAGATGAAATCTCAATGCACTGTTGATGAATATTTAAAATTTCTCTTTAAAGGAAACCACCAAAAAGCCATCAACAAATGCTAGATGAGAATGTACAATATCATGGTCTGAGTCGCAAGGATGTTCAGCGCGATGGTAACTGTATGTTCCACGCAGTCACAGACCAACTGGGGCGGTTAGGGGTGAAAGGCTACGATGACCACAAAAACGTCAGAACGCTTGCTGTCGAAAATCTAGATCAACTCCCTTACGATGTAAGTCAACACTACATGTATGTATTATTTTTAAGATGTCAATGAATACATGAAAATCATGTCTATGAACTGCGCAAATGAAATAATTATTAAATGAAACGATTCTCGCAGTGATGAATGCACTCAACGTAATTGCTATTGAAGCCTGACTTGGACAGGATTTGAACTAATGACCTTTGCGTTGCCAGTGCGATGCTATACCAACTCAGTGAACTACCGGGGGTCCATATGTTTGAAGCGGTCAATTGAAAGTTAAATATACACCTTTTGAATGGCGTGTAGCTACAGCAGAAACATAATTACTAAATTAATTATCTTTAGTTTATTTTGCGTGTTATTTATCAAAGGAACGCTACCCTTCCAGTTATGATTTTTTTATTTAAGAGAAAGTTCTATCATTACGTTTCTAGAGTTCTAGATCTTTCCATTGTCGCAATTTATCGCGTGTATATTTTAAGCATACACGGCAGTACTTGAAAATACAAAACTTTGCGTTGTCGCAAGCAAATCGCAAGCAAAGTTACAAGAAAAAAGTTACAAGCAAAGTTACAAATGGAAATTGTTAGTGTAAGAACCCACTCGTTCTTGGGAATATCTCAGCTAACAAGACATCTTTAGATGCGCCATATTTAATGTGCGATTCACTGAAACAACAATACAAGCAAAATGTTCGAGTACAACTCCAAAATGTTCCGAAATGAACTTAATTGACAAATGTCGCTGACAATCTATACTTACAAGTTTTCGTGTCCTGTATAGCAACGAAATAGTCGACAAGTCTATAAAGTAATCCTCTGAACAACCTTCTTTCGAACCGATCATCATCAACTCTGACCATGTGGTCCTTTGCGAAAATTATAAAACTAGCCCGTTTTACACGTCATGAAAAGGGAACGATGCGTCCACAAATAAACGTACGAAATTCACTTCATGAAAAACTCAACGAAATGTCCACAGGCTAACATCCGGTGTTTACATCCTCCCGGCCAAAGACTTCTAAAGTCTTTAAGAGTCAACTGAATTCACTATAATCATAACACGGTCTCTGATAAATGTCACGAATACTGAGTGTTTGAAGTTCATGTCTTAATCTGGGCAGACATTCGCTTTTCAATGGACGTCACAATCTCCTCTTCCAAGAAGCAAAGTTTGCGTACATCTCTGCGGTAGGTTCCACTTGCAGTTCGCACAATGACTTGACGTACCACACCATCGGAGTCCGGAAAGACTTCCTGGACTAATGCTTTGGGCCACTGTCCTCGGGGGGCATTGCCATCCTTCATGATTCGGTCTTCGGTTTAGCCACTTCTGCCGCTCCTGCAATGTTGGAAGGTACTCTCTGACCCAACGTCTCCAGAACTCATTAGCGAGGATATGAACATGTTTCCATCTCGCTTGAAACTTGTCAGACTCCTGAAATTTGCCAGGCGCTGAACACGAATTACGACGCAGAAGTAGAATGTGATTGGGTGTTGGAACATCCAAATCATTGGGGTCACTAGACACACGGGTAAGAGGTCTGTTATTGAGGATCTTCTCAACTTCTTTTAGGAAGGTCGTTAGGGTCTCATCGTTGACAAGGTGCTCACTAACCATAGCATGTAGGATCTTCCGCACAGAACGAATTAGCCGCTCCCAAACGCCTCCTTGATGACTGGCTGCCGGAGGATTGAAGTTCCACTGAATGTTTTTCTGTCGAAGTTCACTTCCAATTCTGTCCTGGTCCCAAATCCTCAATGCATTGATTACGTCTACTTCTGCCCCTCTGAAGTTCGTGCCATTGTCACTGTAAATCACTCTGGGTGGACCTCGTCTTGCAACAAATCTTGTGACGGCGTTAATGAAGCTGTCGGTCGATAGATCATTGGCTATTTCGATGTGGACGGCGCGGTACCTGAGGCAAGTGAAGATACATCCATAGCGTCTATGAAGTTTGGGATTCTTCTTCGTCGATCTGGTAACGGGTCCTGTATGGACGTATAGCGGACCGAAATAATCTACGCCCACGGCAGCGAATGGATTGATCAGCTGGTGGCTGTCCGATGATACTTTAACAACTGGAAGAGGTGCCATGAACTGTTCTCCCACTTTAGCATTACAACGCCTACAGTCGTGGCATCTTCTGAGGACACGTCTGACAGAAGAGATGCCACTCACAATCCAGAAGCGCTGTCTGGTCTCCGCTAGTACTTGGTATGGTCCCACATGTCCATTAGCAAAGTGGTAACAGAGGATGATCATTTCTGTGCTGCGATGCTTTCCAGGTAATATCATCGGGTGCTTAGCGTTGTATTCAAGTTTAGAACGATTAAGTCTTCCACCAACGCGTAGGAGTCCTTCCTTCACAAATGGCTTCAACTTCGCTAGAGGACCTTTGCTTGACTTCGAATTGCAGAACTCTTCAGGGAAGGCTTGACTCTGAACATTCCTCACAATGCTTCTCTCAGCTTCTTCTAAATCGGCTAATGAAAGGCGTAGAGTGTGATATTCCGACTTAATGGCTGAACCATTTGGTCCTGTTCGGCACTGTCTCAGGGTACGACTCGCGCGAATAAGCCAGGCTACCACTCTTCTCAACTTCTCCCATGTGGAATACCTCTCGAACAAAGAATTCCAGAAGTCTTCTTCTACAACAGAGGCATTGACAGTGGATTTTTCTCTCTTCACGCCCTCGTCGTGATCTGAGAGTTCTAGGTGGAGATCAGCAGGTTGTTCCAGCCACTCATCTGAATCTTTCCACAGGAAATGCGGTCCGTGTATCCAGATCTCTAATTTCTCGGCCTCGGAGGCCTTCAAGCCCCTTGAAGCATAGTCAGCAGGGTTGACTTCTGACCTTATGTGGCGCCACTGCGACGGCTTTGATCTTTCGGTTTTGTTCTTCTCTACGACACTGGCATATTGATTATGAAATTTAGGATTCTTCTCCATCTTCCTCTTTAACCAGTTTAGTCTTTTCTTGGCCGTTGGAAGACTATCTGGAAAGTGTACAGAACTGTCCCGGAAAGGAAGTTTGATTTGATAGTGCCCATTTACAAGTACCGCAGATTTGTCCATGATATGCTTCGCTCTTTGGTCTTCAACTGAAAGGCTTTGTTCGATGTCAGTTAGTGTGTCACCAAATTCAGTATTGTACATGCGTTCCAACTGCATACTTAAAGTTTCTTCATGCTCACTTCTAATAAAATTAACATAGACACCGTCTCTGCTGGGTTCACCCATCGGACCATATACTGTCCATCCCAGGGGTGTATTTACGGCGTAAGGCTGGCCTCTGGTTCCTCTCCTAATCTCTGAATTGTTGTCAATAATATCTGGGCGGTCGCTTCCAATAAGGATGGAGACCTTGTGTTCGTCTATTTCAGGAAGACTGATGCCATCAAGATGTGGCCACTTCCTCAATTCTTTGTTGTTAGCAAAGTGTCTCTCTCCAATAGGCAGGCTTTCAGTCGTTAAAACATGATCAAGAGTGAACCTTGTCTTTCCAACCAGTGCTTCTATATTCAGGCAAGCTCGGCGACCACATTCGTTTGCTTTATGATTTACAGTTGTGAGCGTTTAGTCAGTAGGTTCACCTTCCAGGCCTAATTCGTCTACGAGACTTCTTAAACAGAGCGTCGAGTCTGAACCACTGTCCAGGAACGCATAGGTTGTAAGCTGCTTATCGCCACCAGATCTACTAACTTTCACAGGGACAACCTTGAAGCAGACCCTTGCTCGACTGGCTCTAGCTGCTTCAACTGGAACAGATTTTCCGGATGTTGCAAACGTGGATGGCACAGTAACTGACTCAGTAGTTGGGGAGGTGCTAGATTCAATGGGTACTATGGCTGTTCCACCAACGGAGTTCTGATTTTCAACAGCTGGTTTTTGATCACCGGCGTTCGTGTTACTGGAGGGTCTGTAGACTTCTCGCTGTCAGGAGGGTGGATAAGGAAGTGATGTCTCTTCCCACAACCGGGCTTTTGACAAGAAAATCCCTTGGGGCAAGACCTTGAAAAGTGTCCTTGTCCTAGACAACTTCCGCATAATTTCTTTCGTTGTACAGTTCGCATTCGATCTTCATAAGGAGCGCGCTTAAAAGTCTCACACTGCCAAATTGCATGTGGCCCGGAACAGTGATAACACTTCATGGCAGTTGGTCCAACATTGCTCGGCAAATCGTACGGCCAAATTACATGTGGTTCGGAACAGTGACAGCACTTCCAAGCAGCTGGTCAAACATTGCTTGGCTCCTCGTTCTCATCGCTCTGCATCGCCAGAGTAGTAGCTCCTAGTGGTGGTTCTTGTCTCCCTCGGTTTGCTTGACCCCTTTCCCTTCCGTTTTGGGTTGGTGGTGATTTCAGTTCTTGCCCGAACCGATTGTTCAAGCGATCAGCCCGCTTCTGAACGAACTTTAGGAATTCAGCAAAATTAACTTCGCCTCTAGAATGAATCAGGTCGCCTGCAATGTCTGTCCATTTCCGTTTCAAGCCTTCATCAGGTAGTTTCTTCATCAGCATTAGAATCGTATCTTCATTGTCGAGACGAGCCATGTAGCGGGGACCCATGTTAGTTAACACACGTTTCGCATCTTCAAGCTTTCTCGCAAAGTCCATCAGACTAGTGGCATCACATCGTCTTAAGTTAAGCTCTCTTAACCTTCTCATGTGCGCATCAGCTACCATGTGCGGTTGACCGAAGTTCTTCAACAGGGTCTCCCACGCTTCATTATACCTCTGCCCTACAGGAAGGTTGACACAGCTCTTAATCGCATCCTTCGCCTTTCCCACGCACTGGGCAAGTAAACGGGTTAGTCGCTGAGAATCATCTCTCACTTGGGTTTCAATATTGTCACGGAAGTTAACAGCAAATTCTGCGTATTCAGAAGGATCTCCTCCAAACTTCATCAGCTCTATCTTCGGTAGTGAGGGACCTTGTCTGGGTGAATCGGCAATAGCTATCCACGGAGTCTGGTCTGTGTGTGGTTGCGGATGAGGTATGGGCGGAGCTTGCTTTCCAATTTCTTGCTGTGATACAAGTGGGATGAATATATCTGCCTTCACATTCAATGGAGTCTCCTGTAGTGGCGACTTCTCCTTGGAGGTTAATGGGTTCAGTAGAGGAACAAAGGCGTCTGTTGCATCAGCCGATTGAGGTGACACCTTAGGAGTACCTGCGTTGACCTCAGGCATTGCAATCCCTTGAACATCAAACAGGTCATTTTCACTCTTCAATTCTTCTTCCTCCATCATAAGATCCACTGCAGCTTTCCTCATTTCCATTTCCAGTTCTAGCCTTTCCATTTTCCTAGACCACTCTGCTTTCTTTTTCAGCAGTTGCTCTTTGATTTCTATCTCTTTTCTCTTAAACTCGGCTTCTTCTTCCTCAAGAATGCGTTGAAGATTTTGTTTCTCCTCAAGAGCTTCCATTTTCAATTTCGCTTCCTCCAATAATCTCTTCTTTTCTCTCGCCACACTCGCACTGGACTTTGAACTCTTGGCGGTCCTCGAAGACTTAACGGATTTACCGTCCGATTTGAGGAGCGTTCCTTTCGATTTCCATTTGCTAACTTCCACGTCGAAGCGAAACTTGGCATCCTTTTCCCTTTCGTAACTTTCCACAGCCGAAGCTTTCTCCTTTTCGTCGTCCTCAAATCCTAAATACGCTTCGTGGGAATCAACGAATTTGTGAAACGCTGTTTAAACACGTGATTAATTCTTCTTCTTCCGTACCTTTCGCCATTAACAAGCGTATTCGCTGCATTCTCTTCGTCACGTCTCCTAAATGGCCGGCTCTCCTTCGTTTTAAATCGACAGCCTTTTCGACTCGAACCTCAGGCTCATTCAAGTATCTACTCGGCACCTTTCGTTTTGTTCCTTCGACGAATCCAAAGGCTGTGTTTTGCATCGGTGCTTCGCTCGCGCGAGTTTCCTCGGTCAACGTCATAATTTCTTCGATGAGCGACATCCTTCTCGCTCCTGTCGACATCTCACAATCCATAAATTCACGAAAACTTTGAATGATGTAAGAACCCACTCGTTCTTGGGAATATCTCAGCTAACAAGACATCTTTAGATGCGCCATATTTAATGTGCGATTCACTGAAACAACAATACCAGCAAAATGTTCGAGTACAACTCCAAAATGTTCCGAAATGAACTTAATTGACAAATGTCGCTGACAATCTATACTTACAAGTTTTCGTGTCCTGTATAGCAACGAAATAGTCGACAAGTCTATAAAGTAATCCTCAGAACAACCTTCATTCGAACCGATCATCATCAACTCTGACCATGTGGTCCTTTGCGAAAATTATAAAACTAGCCCGTTTTACACGTCATGAAAAGGGGACGATGTGTCCACAAATAAACTTACGAAATTCACTTCATGAAAAACTCAACGAAATGTCCACAGGCTAACATCCGGTGTTTACAGTTAGCAAAAAATTATTAGCAAAAAAGTTACAAGCAATGTTTATAAGTTTCAGTTGCTGAAACAACAAGCCGCAGGTTTCAAGTTACTAGTTTCAGTGATTACTCAGGGCAGAACCAAGGTATTTATTTATTTATTTATTTATTTATTTAACTACGATTAGTTAAGCGCTTTATTCGTATTATTTTAACAGTCGCAACATTTCCGTTTTTTAGCGGAGCACTTGCCAGGCCGAAGGCCTGGCTGCGCAGCTCCATACTCATAGAATCTATGCCGTCATTTTTCATGGTCATGGCTAGCGGAATGTTTCGCGGGCGCGTGTGTGCCCGCCCGTGTTGGACAACATCCGGGATCTTAGCAATTTTGTTTTTCGCGCGGCCACACAGCCGTGAGCTCGGTAAACACTTTAGTTGTTTTCTTGTGTCTAGCGGAGAATTAAACTCGTTATTTTCCTGCATTTTTTCGCGGTTTGCTACTCAAGACAGGGATACTAATTAAGGTATACTCAGCAGCCGCTTTAGTGGAAAAAGACGAGCTTTCAGGGATAAAATCTTGCTTCAAGGAACTTCATGCATTACGTTTTTATCAATGCGGGACATGTTTGTTTTCTACGGATTTCAGAACCAGAAGCGGAGATTTGAATTTCCAAGCAAGCGAGGAAGTTAAAGGTAAAACAGATTACAGTTTTCGATGAGAATTTATGTTGATATCAATCTGTGAGTGACTTTTTATTAGTGTTATTGTTAGTTTTGGAGAATTGATTTTAAAACGTGCCTAAATTTAGTTGTATCGATCTCTTGAATTTCATCGAAGAAAGCTTGAACTCGATGAGCTATAATTAAATGGTACCCGTTTTGCTTTTAAACGTAAACTAATGGAGATTCGAATAAATTTTTTCGAAAGAAGATTTTGTTGTCCATTTTTATGTGTTTGTTCATTCATTAGATAGATTGAAAAGCGATTTTATGTAAACAAAACAAGACTTTGATTTTATAGTACAGTTCTATCTTCACTCGCATCGCCTTATGCAAATATGTTTGTGTATTTTTGGAATTTTTGATTTTAAATTCAGTTTCTCTGGCAATTTTTGCCAAACATAAACTGTACTTTATTCGGAAACTAGTGGTACTAGTTATTCTAGACAGAGGAAAGTTGTTTTTGTGAACTTTTGTACGGTCTATAAAAATGTACTGTACAGACGGTCGGGTAATACTGTTTTTGAGAATTGCTAAAATTGAAAATAGCCCGTTCGTCAATCTTAATTCCGGCTGTGCTTCTAACCTTTCACCTTAGTTAAGTTTCACGTTAGTTAAGTTTCACCTTAGTTAAGCTTGTTCAAAGTGCGACGCTGTTAGGCTTGGGCTATGTATATATATATTACATGATTGCTTTGTTTATTTCAATTTTCATTTAGAAAACTCACAGGTCAATGTGTACTGTACATTTTTGTGTCTACTGGTTGCGTAGCAACCATAGACACCATCCCAGAACTGTGTAAGTCCGTAATGTGACAATGGAATATTCGGAGAGTTTTTTCGGAAAGTGTTCGGATGGTTGGCGATGGCGATCGACAATAGTCGGCGAGGTAGTCGTGACAATCGATCATCGTCCGGTCAGTCATTCTTCGTCAGTTTTCGACTTACTATCGACTGAAACATTGAAGATACGTCGCGTCCTTTGAGAATCTGAATGGGGGGTAGCTCGATAACACTAAACACTTAATTTTGGGGCTCTATAACATTAAATAGTTAAATTTTCGGCATTATAATACTAACAGTAAAAAAAATCACTGTAACAGTAAACTTAATCCAGGCAGAAACAAAAACGGCTCCAAAATTGTCGGAAAGTTGTCGGAAGGTCATTTGAACGTTTCCGATCATTTCCGAAGATTTCCGAAGACTACCGAAGATTTCCGAGGTAAAATCCGAAAATATTTCGACTATAATGCTAAGGACAAACAGTTCATTCATCACTTAAACAAGAAAAAGACGTCTGCAAAAGTGGCATCATCGATATATTGACATGTGATACATATTTTACAGTCCAAAGATACGATTTTTCTCAGTGAGAGAAATCCTTGTAATTCTAATTTATAAAATAACATGGGATTTTATTTATTATTATAAAAAGATACCATGTTCAACAAAAATGACAGATTAATGTCATTTCTATCTTTGCTAAATTTACATTTATATGAACCACGAACTTTAATCAGCGCCTTTTTCCGTTATGCCCTCAAATATAAGAACTCTTTGCAAATTTATTGCAATTATTCAATCTGGCTCAAGGGTCAACTCTTTGTAAATTTGTAGATTTATAGTTCTTGAAACTCAGTAAAAGCTTAATCAGTGTTTTTATTGAGTTTTAAACTTTGACATAATAATTTATCTTGCAAAATTGTTCAATTAATCAATTTCATGACCAGTCAAAAGCTCATGGTTATGTGCATACTTGATCGTGCTGATGTTCTTACAAATCAAGGCGAAAATGAGCGCGGATGGCCAGACCAGACCTGGTGACCGTTATGTCAGCTGGGATATCATCCTCCATATCGCTCTCTGAGTCGGTGTCGTATTCATCCTCTTGCACAGGTAGATCAGTCATTTCACTAACAGCAACAACTGCAACCACGCTATCGACCACAAATGTGACTCCAGTTACGTCATGATCGTGACCTGTAACTGGTGGCATATTCTGCTCGATTCCTTCTTGGTTTTCTGTCACTGAATCATCTTGTGAATCCTCGTGGAATATCACCTTCGTACAAGAAGGTTGACTGGAATATACTGCTGGCGGCAGATTGAGCTCCTACTTTGTCTTTGGTGGTTTCACTGCGCACTGTTCTTTGCCCCACAGGGCGATATTTGTCAACCAACTCCTTCATAGCTACTTTAATCTGGGGATCTATGCTTCCAACTGGAGGAGGTTTCATCACGTTGACATCTACCAACTCCATACTGGATCTCGGAACGGGATAGTACGATTTCTCGTGTGTAAAGTATTTGGCGCCCCATTTCGTTGTCCTCTTCAAAAATTCCTTCGAAATCGTACCAAAGTCTTGGGCATACTGCAGAGCAGTGAAAGTCTCGTTTTTGATGCGGGAGACTGCATGAAGGTTTTCAACTAAAGTTGTTAGAAACGTACGTAGGTCAATGTCACCAAGATAGTCCTCATTTATATTTTTCACGTTATTTTGTAATCGTCTCATCCCCTCTTCGAGGAGTACCAACGAAACTTGCGTTTTTTTCGAGACAGTTCCTTCAGGGCCATTTGTTGCTGCCGTTTCTTTCATGTTGTAGTGCTGCTTCACTTCAGCAACTGTATTTTTAATGTATTCATTCACAGATGAAACATTATTCACAGCATCTTAAAGAGATAATTGCACTGCGTTTATCGTTTGAGCACCAATTCCAAAACTGTCGTAGAAACATCCGAGGCTGAAGGAAGGACATTGTGCCAGTAAGCCCCGAAACTAATTTGTCATGATTGTTCCAGCAGCAATGTCCGAATCAAAAATAGTATTCTGCAAGGAACATATTCCATGGACTTGCGTAAAGGTGCAGTTTTCTTTAGTTCCATCGATCGGCAGTTCCTTCATGAGCAGTGCCCATCAAGGTCTTAACTGTTGTGGTTAACGGATCAAAGGTCTTAACCTTGTGATCACTGCTGTCGGTAAAAACAATGCTGTCCCCATAACCATACAGCCTCTTGATTTCCTTGTATGAATCCGATGCATTCCGCAAGAGCAATTCGACATTTAAAGTTGTGAGGTTACAGCAATATAAACCACCGGTTGTACCAGTTGCAGCCAAGTATGCCGACTGCCTCAGTACGTACAGAGATTCAATACCTGACACGTCATTGGGGTAGTTTATTTGTCGCAATCCATTGCTAATGATTGCATTTTTTTTTACGACATACCCTTCAAACACTAAACAGTATTTTCTCCAGAAACAGTAAACATTAAAATATTGGCCAATATAACAGTAAACACTAAAAAATCTGGGTAAATAACACTAAACACTAAACCCCATTCAGAACCTCTCCTTTGGTTGCTTTGTACGTCAACGTCAACTTGCTGTATTTTGCTTGTGCTGGATTTGACGGTAACTAATGATTCTACATTATTTTGTAACAAGAACCAGGCACGTCTTTCAAAGAATGTTTCTAAGATCTTTTTACCCTGTATGGAAATTTCCAGAAGAATGACCATCAATGAATCAAAGTGTTTGTTTCGCGGCCATTGTGGAATGACTTCATACACAACTCAGTGGCTCCAAGTCCAGTGTTTGGCGTTTCGTGACCGTTTTAAGGACTTAAGAATAATTGTTCTTTGAGAAAAACAAATCTCCTTCGGGAGATAAATAATTCCAGCAATGGGACAAAATACCTCCTTTCGGAGACAAACAATCCCAGCAATGGGACTAGAAACCTCCTTAGGGAGACAAACAATTCAGTCTACATTCGGCCCGTCATTCATGAAAAGCGAAAATTCTATCCGTGAAATTATCCGGATCTTGTAGGATCTTGTGTCTTATAGGGGGTGTCCACCGACGTAGCGGTCGACATATCGGTCGATATATCGGCCATGTGTCGGTTTAGTGGCGGCCGAGTATCGGCCGAGTATCAGCCGTGTATCGACCGATATGTGGCCGACAGTCGCCGCTACAGGCTATCGGTCGAAAGTCGGTCGATAGTCGGTCGATGTTTGGTCGTTACTTCGCCAACATATCACCGACGGATCATCGACATATCATCGACACTCGTTCGACGTCGGATCTTGTGTCTCATAGGGGATGTGCACAGACGTAGCGGCCGGCACCTCGGTCGATTGTCGGTCGCTATATCGGTCGATACACGTCCGACATATCGGACGATATGTTAGTCGAGATAACAATATCGGTCGACAGTCGGTGACTGGATGATAACGAAAACTTCAAAGTATTAAAGAAAATACGCGAGAAGAGCCGTGCTTTTAGAGTTGCAAATGAACGTTTTGTGCTTTTTCTTTTTACTGCCGTGGACGGTTTGGTTTTGTTACTTAATAATTATATTTAAAAAGACAACGAAAATCAAACACAATTGAAAATCAGACACAATCGAATCCGAGGATGCTGTGAAAATTAAGTAAAAAAAGAATTGACTAAAACAGAAAAAAAATTGCAAAGAAATCACCAAAAAGTCGGCAGAAAAGGCCAAAAGCTAAGAGGAAACTGGCAAAGTGGAGTGGACAAAGAAAACAAATATCAGTTCAAATTAATTGAGTTGTTCAAATTAATTGAGCTGTACGACCGGATTCCTTGCGAGTGCACTTGCGAGTCCATTTAGCCACCTACGCAAGTTGTCATTCCTAGACTTGCGACTCCGTTTGGCCAAAGCTTTAGACCCTAGCGTTTCCAGTACAAGCGATGACGACAAAAAAGAACATGAACGGGAGAGGATAAAAGACACCAAAAGTCCATTAAAAGTGAGGGAAAAACGGAAAAAAGAGCAATCTGAATAGAGAAAATAATTATATATTTGAAAAGAAAAATAATAACATAACTCGCCAGTAACAAGAGCTGACAATGTGACTGTATAGTATTGGCCAAGACTCGGAAGAAGATCGGCCTACTGTCGGTGACTAAACGATCGATCCACCGAGTATCGGCTGATGTATCGACCGATAGTGTCCACCGAGTGTCGGTCGACATGTACAGGTACCTGAACGTTATACAGGCGGTGCCGATTGTCGGCCGATACACCACCGATACTTTACCGATAATTGACCTTACAAACGTAACCCTTCGCTCGATCTATAAACATGTCCATATGTTGACCTACCTAGTACATTAATTTTAATTTTTTTACAACACATGACAGGATTGTCCATCTTCTGATCTTGTGAGACTGAAATTTTAAATAAACAAGACGCATATCTGCGTGAACTTGGGTTTCTTTCCTGGCATATCCAGCTATTAACGGCAGAATTTTGACATGATGAAATCTCAGTTGTCTGTTGTTTATTGTTTTACTGCTCTAGCTCGAGATCCCTGATGGACTTTGAGATCAGGAATTAGTGGCATGTTACTTATGTTACTGGGATTTACTTATGAACGTGACAAAAGGTTCATAGTGTTACGTTTCTCTGAAATAAAGTGTTACAATGCAAAATGTGTGTGTCTGTCTTCCAGATATTGTGTGGAGAATTGTTCGCCTCCCTAAACAGTTTTCCCCATAAAGTGCCAGAATAGTATAGGTTCACGGTTTATTCACATTCACTCTCTCAGTTCTTACAGCAATCTCTCCTTTGATTTCGTGATCTCTCCTTTTTAAAATACACCGCATCCGATTAGATTACTCATACTACTAGAGTTATCTCTGAACTACGGAAACCGCTAATGGACTTTATAATTCAACACATTGATACACTGCCCAAATATGGTAAAAAAGTTATCGATATGCGTTATGTCTACATGACATATAACCAGCGATGGCGGTAAATTTCGCATTTTGAAAGAAAGTGAAAATGATTGCTGCCTGTAATTTCGTGTTTTTTGGCGAAAAAATGCGTGAACTATTAGTTAAAAAAGGGAAAAGAAAGAAAAAAGAGAAGAAAAGAAAAGAGAAAAATACTGTTCACATGATTGGACAAAAAAGGCGCGAAATTTTCGCGTTGTCGCGGTCGCAGTGTTGTTTCTTGGCGTAGCTGAATGAAAACTGGTTCAAAGTTTAACCGCTCGACAAGAAGTGAATGAAGGAGCACAATTTTCGTGAAATTCCTTTGGTAATCACCTCTGGAATATGATATAGACTTGATGTTTCTTCAGAAAAGCTTCTGATCTCGTCATTACGGCTGTGGGAGCTAAAAAACGAGCATTCCAAGTTTGTAAACAACATTGATCGACTCAGCTCGTACTTCGATGTTTGAAAATTTGGTGCTTATGGAAGGGACTAAAAAGCCAAATCAACTACAGGTACGATGTTTTAACCGTTTCTTGTATCCTTTAGCTGTGAATTTTTGTAAGCTTACTGTCCACGCTGCAGTTCTTTCCGACTTTTCGCCGCTATGTTTAGGTTCGTAGCCGTGTGTTTGTTCAATTTGTTTTGATTCTGAATTGAACTTTTTAAGATACGAAACACTTGTAACTATTAAAGACATTCTATGCCATTTTACTGTGTTTTAATTCTTGTAGTCACTACTCTGTCCCGTTCTTTGAGTAGACGAAAGCTCTTCGTAGAAACTGTCAACTGATTGTGTACGCTAAATTAATTTTAGCTTGGCAAAAGTTTCGGCATTCATTGCTTATTGTTTAAGAAATGGTGTGAGGTAAAATATTGTAGTTAGCCTTTTTACTTAATGAAAGGTTGTATAGCTCAATGATTTTTTTCTCGAAACTGTGATTTGTTATCAATGTGTTGAATTATAAAACAGTTATAGTGTTCAAGCTTGCACGATATTGACAAAGGCGCCACTTTCATTCATGATGTGTGATGTTGCAAGTTTCGCGCGGTAAAACATCTGTAAGCTTTTTTTTTTTAAATAAAAGGCTTGTCGACGATATTTATTTCTTCAAACTGTGCTTTGTTATCAATGTGTTGAATTATAAAACTATTATAGCGCTCAAGCTTGCGTGATATCGCCTAATTTTAGCCGACTAGGCCTACGGCCTCGTCGGCTAAGTATTAGGCGATATCACGCGCGCTTTCGCGCTATAATAGTTAAATATGGAAAACTTATGCTATTATAAAAATAAACAGAAACGGCGGTAATTATCTTCAACGTTCAATCAATAGTTGTCACTTGACTCTTTTAACTAAAGACGATCATTAACATTAGTTTATGGATACCATAAACTGGAACAAGATGTAAGCTTTTCTTCATTTCGGTTTTAGCTACGTATAGCCTCTTGCTTTTTACTTCTAAAAAGTTTACTGCAATCTCAACTCATAACTTATACTGTAACTTATAACTCTAACTTATAACTGTAACTGTAACTTATAACTGTAACTCAACGTTTTATTAATGTGAACCTGAACTGATGATTTGTTTCTAAAATTTATAATAGAAGTGATATCCCAATATTTGGATTGTTTGTTTGAAATTATCAGAGTTCTTACTTTTCACTGTTTATTTGGTTAATGATGCCTCCTGTCTTTATTCCACTTGTGAAATAACGAGACTGTAAACATCGTATGTCACGGAAATGTTCTCAACAAATAAAAGTTCTTCAGCAATGGCGCTTTCATCCATTGACAACACGTCATGTTTTAAAATGGATGCAAGTACTTCATCAATCAAATGAAGCGTCTGCTCCTTCTCCGTGGTTTCTACTGTAACTGTAAGGAAAAGGCCCATTTCACACTTTTCTGCCTTCATGGTGCCGCATTTGTGGCTCAGACCAGACCACCGCCAGACCACTGGTCTCACGCCCAGACCACCTACAGAAAAACAAAAACACGCATATATTTTAACTTATGAGTTCATCGTTAATCAATTCTGACCGTCTACATTGCATAAAATTCTATCTATCACCGTAATCAGAAATGAAGTTAGTTCTTGTTATTCGTAGCAGTCTAACAACTTCGAAACGTTGCCTAGATCGTATAGAAACATATGAGGCAACATCACTAGTTTCAAAAACGTGATTAATGAAATGCATTTTGAAATGAGATTACGATGAATAAATGACCGTTTTCACACTAGAGACGGATAAACCGTCTGACGAGTAATCTGTCCTAGTGTGAATTTGAGACGTATAAACTCATCCAATGTTACTGGTCGTGAATCTGTTCCCATTAGACGGATATACCAGCTTTGAAGCTGAAGTGCGGGTTCTTTTCTCAAAAATGGCGATCATTTTATAAACCATTGTGTTTGAATGTAATCAGCTTTAAACATCTTCAAAAGCTGTTTAGAATTGGTCGTTGATAAAAAGCATGCAATTATCTGTGATCAAAGGTCATTGTTCCTGTGTCTGGTTCTTAACAGGTTTTGGAGAAGTCGAGAAATCCAAAATGGCGGTTCCAAAATGGCGGCTGTGCAGAACTCATTAAGTAGTACCCATGAATATGACGTTGTCGTCCCATTTTGTGGACCTCAAATGAAACGTTTTTAGCGGAGCACTTGCCAGGCCGAAGGCCTGGCTGCGCAGCTCCATACTCATAGAACCTACGCCGTGATTTTTCATGGTCATGGCTAGCGGAATGTTTCGCGGGCGCGTTGTCTGCCCGCCGACGCCCGTGTTGGACAACATCCGGGATCTTAGCAATTTTGTTTTTCGCGCGGCCACACAGCCGTGAGCTCGGAAAACACTTTAGTTGTTTTCTTGTGCCTAGCGGAGAATTAAACTCGTTATTTTCCTGCATTTTTTCGCGGTTTGCTACTCAAGACAGGGATACTAATTAAGGTATACTCAGAAGCCGCTTTAGTGGAAAAAGACGAGCTTTCAGGGATAAAATCTTGCTTCGAGGAACTTCGTGTATTACGTTTTTATCAATGCGGGAGATGATTTCAGAACCAGAAGCGGAGATTTGAATTTCCAAGCAAGCGAGGAACTTAAAGGTAAAACAGATTACAGTTTTCGATGAGAATTTATGTTGATATCAATCTGTGAGTGACTTGTTATTAGTGTTATTGTTAGTTTTGGCGAATTGATTTTAAAACGTGCCTAAATTTAGTTGTATCGATCTCTTGAATTTCATCGAAGAAAGCTTGAACTCGAGCTATAATTACATGGTACGCGTTTTGCTTTTAAACGTAAACTAATAGAGATTTGAATAAATTTTTTCGAAAGAAGATTGTGTTGTCCATTTTTATGTGTTAGTTCATTCATTAGATAGATTGAAAAGCGATTTTATGTAAACAAAACAAGACTTGATTTTATAGTACAGTTCTATCTTCACTCGCATCGCCTTATGCAAATATGTTTGTGTATTTTTGCAATTTTTGATTTTCAAATCAGTTTCTCGGGCAATTTTTGACAAACATAAACTGTATTTTATTCGGAAACTAGTGGTACTATTTATTCTAGACAAATAAAAGTTGTTTTTGTGAACTTTTGTACGGTCTATAAAAATGTACTGTGCAGACGGTCGCGTAATACTGCTTTTGAGAATTGCTAAAATTGAAAATAACCCGTTCGTCAATCTTAATTCTTGTGCTTCCAACCTTTCACCTTAGTTAAGTTTCACCTTAGTTAAGCTTGTTCAAAGTGCGACGCTGTTAGGCTTGGGCTATCTATATATATTATTAGGACCGTACCATATAGCCTCTTGGTTTCATTGTCATAGCCCTTTACAATGCGACCCCCACCCCTTCAGGTTCAGGAACTCAAAGAAAGCCCAGGCTAAACGGGGTTAAACGAATAGAAAGAAATCTTAAGCACCTTTACTTTTGCCTTTATCTTTACAGATCGACGAGAATTTGGAGGAATATAAGGAAAAGATGCGTATCGATGGCGAATGGGGTGGTGGGTACGAACTTCAAGCCCTGGCTTATGCTCTTGGGAGGACGATAAGAGTAGTAACACATTACAATAAAGATGAAATGATCTACGAAGCCAAGGGGAGTGAAAAAGAGCTCGAGTCAATTCGTCTGGGATACAATGGCCAACACTATTATTCTTTGGTGCCAGGTAAAAAAAAAGATACAATGAATCGAATGTTAAAAATCAGCCTAAGCCTGGAATGGTAATAAGTTATGTAAAAGGGACTGTTGATACGATATCAAATGACTTTATTCCTAAAATTTTACATTAATTGGCTCATCCCTGAGAGGATCATTTTTTCATTTCATTCCATTTCCGCAGTGCAGATCTGATTACTTTATATACATATATTCATTGATTTCACAATCATTCCTAACATGGGTGAATATGATTTCACAACTGACTGCTCCTAACACAGGCCTTAATAGCTCATTGGTATACTGTGTACAGTATATAGAACATCACCCGTCGACGCGAAGGTTATTCCGAACTTCATACATGATTTCTTTCATATATTAATTTTCACCACATGCATTCCCATCACGTCGTATATGAACTTACAACTGACCTATGCCTTCGTATGACGACCTATGACGCTTTCATAGCTCAGTTGGACGAGCATGCAAAGCCTTGATTTTTTTCCATTTAAAGTTAATTTAAGCAGAAAATTAAAAAAAAGAAAGTTGGGTAAACTTGCTTGCCATATATGGTTGCCATAAAAACGTCACGAGTCATGAACAAAAATCTGTCACATATAAAGTCGCGAAAATGGTGGGTTTTGTTTAAATGCTTCTAAAGTTATGAGCGCTCAAAGTCAGCGCGGGTACTTTCCTCCTTCCGCCGACGACCCCCCTCCCAACCCCTCCCCAACCCCCCACCCCCCCCCCGTCCCTCACCTCCTCCGGTGTCTAAAGTCAATGAAAATATGTATGAACCAGTTGTTGGGAAAACTTGGTCTATCAATGTTCAGAAGTACAATTATATTGCGGTATATAATTAAATGAGGTTGTCGTTGAGGGAAACCGTCAGCTTTTCTTTTCATCCATTTAATCCCCTTAATGGAAGGCCCGTCCATAGGCTAAACCATTCAATGCTCATAAATTTTATTTTTACGGCTCTTTTTTCATATGTATATTTATAGTGATAGGGAAAACGGAACAGCAAAAACAGGTAAGACGGGTCATTCTATTGTCTCTACTTAAATATACATGTAGTCAATATAATAAGCAGGAATCAAGGCTCTTTTTGGTTTCATTTACATACATATACATATCTACCTGATTTTTTGGAAACATGGTTGATGAAAATTGCAGCAATTTCATTACAACTACGCTTAGACGAGGGTTTTCCGACTCCAGTCAGCCTGAAAATCACACAAAGGGTAACAAAAAAAGAAAGGGATATAGCGAAGGTGAAACAAAAAGACCAGCAATGTCCATATTTTTTTTTTTTTATTGTGGACTTAAGACGAACGAAGCACAACGCGCACACACTCTCAGAATCATCAGAAACATTAACAGAGGAGCATGGTTATAAAAATTCCAGACTTTCATCACATTTTCTGCAATCAGGTTAATTTCCTTTTTATACTGAAAATATTGGGACTTAGAAAATATGAATAAATATATTCATTTTGTCTTTGTGTTACATTACATATGTGATGACAGAAAAAGTTATATAATAGTCCTTATTCACGATGTCAGCCATCTTTACGCGCGCACAGAGAATGATGGGACAATTGCTTGGTCACATGGTCTCTTGGGGGGGGGGGGGGGGGGCAAACATTTTCAAAATGGCGTCCGAAGAGGACGTCTTGACGAACCAAATGTCAATACAGCTGTTTTCTAGGTGAATAAAAAAAGAGGAGTTGTTTTGTCGGGGAGAAAAGCAGAGCTACATGCTGAAAAGGCGTATTATGCGTGGAAGCTGAAATTCGAGGTCGCTAAAACTACACGAGAGGAAGAAGACGACGTCTCAACGAGACGAAGGGAAAAGTTGGCCAAATAATCGGCTGTCAGTCTTCCTTTTCCCAGCAGCCTTAAAGAAGGATGGGAAGAGGGCAGTCGTAACTTTCCCGACGTTATGGAGGATGAGGTAGAAGCATATATGCAGCCATCAGCAAAGGCCATGAAGCAAGGAAAGAGTTTATTGAGCTCGGAACACTTTGGAGGTTTTCTCTCTTTAGCTCCTTCGTTCGGCAAATATCCCTTTAGATATAAGCTTGGAAGTGGATCCTGTTTCGCGGGTTTGCCAGCACTGAAAAGGTTGGAACAAACCTTCGTAGACTTAGTAACTTTGATGCCTTTCCTCAGACCTGCCAACCCTTGAGCAGGAAAATCTGGAGTAACATGTAAAAAAATCTGGAGATTCTGTAAAAAGTAGTGAGATTTTGTTTTTTGCCTAGGCTAAGATTAAGCAAACGGCGAAACTCCTGAAAATATACCAGTGATTGGGAGAAACAGGTTTTGTTATACCTTCCAACGCAAACGTGCACCTTCTTTAAAAGAATGAGAAGGTATCACGTGTCACAAACTGGAACAACACCTTTTTTACTCCCTTGGGAAATAAAAGGGGCTACTCATTACGTGTTTATTTAATTTTTTATCTACACAGGCCAAATGCAATACGGAGGGGCTAAAATCAATATGGAGGCTAAAAACCTTACCACGTTACTCTAAGAGTTACCAGCTTCAACCAATCAAATCTATTCATTTTGAGACGCGATCACTCACGCTAACATTACCATAAATACACCAATCGAATTAATCGCAGGAAAGAAGAGGTAATATTACAACCAAGGAATAACAGATGTTTCTTAAACCGTGTTAATGTAAGCAAGAAACTTGCCGAGAATTAAAGAAAGTACTTTGGATTAGGGAACAGTGGAAATTAGAGGCTCTTTTCTTGGCATTGCATGTAAAATAGATATTAATTTTGGTTAATTTTGTCCCGGCTGACTAGCGTTGTTTATCTCTGAACTTAAATGAGTCATAAGGTCACCACTGAAGCTTGAATGCTCATCTCTTATGACAACATAAATGTCATCGACGCTAACATTACCATGAATAAACCAATCACGACAGGGCGAAGGCGCGCGCCAAACGTGAGTAACTTTCGGCTTATTACGTTTGTATATTTTCGCTACTGTTCATTGCTTATCTCTTCAAACAACACCATCCCACGAGTATTGTTAAATACAATGTGTACACACCGATCATAAAAGAAAGAGTATAACAATATAATAGAAAAGCGCGCCTCGTTCAGTTTCTCAGAAGTTGTTAAAACCTAGACGGTCTAAATGTACTGTACAGACGGTCGCGAAATTCTGTTTTTGAGAATTGCTAAAATTGAAAAATAGCCCGGTCGTCAATTTTAATTCTTGTGCTTCCGACCTTTCACCTAAGTTAAGTTTCGCCTAAGTTAAGCTTGTTCAGAGGGCGACGCTGTTAGGCTAAGCCTATCTATATATGTGCTGTTCTCACAAATGCGCAGCATACCTTTCGAACCAGAAGCAAATACTGACTGAACTAGGGCTGGAATTAAATTTCTCACTGCGACACAAGCTGTGGCGTACAAAATTTCGATGATAAGGCGAAAAAGTAGAAATACAATCATTATAATTTTTACTAATTCCTTGAGAGGATTTTGCAGCGATGCGGAGAGCAGAACCTGGATAACATTCCATGAATATTCAGACATTCGGCTTGCATTCATCATTGACAACAGAAATATCACATGAATCAGAGAAATGATGTTTCTCTTCAGGTCAAAACCACAGGAAACAGGGATCTTGAAAACAGTGTCTCAAGTCTCGATGGTGAACTGATCATAACCACGACTTAAACCGTGACCATTATAAGCTATTATAAATAAGCGATTCTGGACAATTTTGCCGCGATGGATAAAGATAATCGAGACGATTCCCGAGATGATTAAGACTTGCAGCCGTTCTGTGGACAGAAAAGCCTTTTTCCAACGCAGTGACATTTTCACAGGGAATAAAATAAGAACAAGAGGCTCCAAGTAACCTATACTCATGCGCATGCATAACGAAGTTTAATGATATATTTTAAACAAAATAAGAAGATGTCCGACATGGAGAAGAGGTACTCCTTTAATTCAGTCATCGTTCCTGCAAACCTCGTTATACTGAATGTTTTATAAACAAGAACACTACGAATAGTGAAATCGGGCTTTAAGGGTCTGGATTTTCATCTGGTGTGTTACTGTTATTTGCCAAAAATTGAAGTTTTCCAGCTTGTGCCGCTGAACACTGATTATGGTTGAATTTCTCTTCGAAAAGTAGAAAGTAACTTGAATTGATATCTTCCTCTTGGTCTTCTATAATCTGTATAATCATTTCGTGTTTTGAGCCAGAAGTATCGCAATCTCCATGACATAGCTTTAATAACTCCTTTAACAACTGGTTTACAGTTTACAAAAACGGTGACTAGTGTATAGTCCTTCAAAACTGTGAAAGGCCGTAACCTCCATTGCATGCATGATCGAACAAAAGTTCAAACTTTTGGTCAGTTGGTTCTTACGCAAGGCACAGCATCTTATATCTTAAGTTGTACTCCTTCCCTTGAACCAGCCTTCTTCGGCGACTAAGGGCTCACTGACGTATATTTTCGGACCCGTTGCTAAAGACAGTAATGGCTATTTAATTTTATTAATTTTAATCGTTTACATACGGTCAAATCTTCAACTCAGCCCTAAACCCAAAAATGACGTCATCGAGCCACGCCCATGATCACGTGACCAATAACGGAAAAGTCAATTGTTGAGGTGTCGCATTTTATCGGAAAATCGTTCATGGCGTTATGGCATTTATTCATTTTCCCATCATCGTAAGTATGGATTTCGTTTTAATTTGAAAAATAGATTTTTTAGAGAGATTTAAAATATTGAATTGTCCATAAAAATTGTATTGAAAATGATTTCAATAGACGCATACTTAGTTATACTCCATATCCAGGTTAGATAAATGTAATATTGAAAAATAATGAATCAAGTTAGAGACCGCCAAGAATTTGAAAGCAATCTGAAACGAGGGTCCTGGGAACGAAGTTCAACCGGAAGTCATTTTATCAACGCATGCGCTATTCGTCTGACCAGAGACCTTCTCGCGGGGTTTTTCTGATTGGCTGTCGAAATGCCTGCGTCATTCACCGGAAATGAGTTTTCACTTCCTTAGCAACGCGCGAGAAATCCGTCCGTGAGCCCTTAATAAAAAACGATGCGTGATAAATATGAAAGCTGGGGATTGTCTCGTGCAAGAATGTTTTTTTTTTCAAACTCGTATTTTCAGACACGTACGGTTTTCGATAGGAAAACTTTCTTTGCATTGTACAATTTAAAGCAAGCAGTGACGACTGCTATTAAAAACACAGGTATTGAGAAGAATGGGCGATAATATTTAAGATAAGTCGATAAGCATATTGTTGACATTGTTACTCGTGTCACATTATCCTAAATTTCATCGCCGATTTTTCATAATACTGCGCTGTGTTTTTAAGCCTACCGTACATTTTCGCATTTATTATTCCAAACTTGAGACCGAATTCGTTGAGATTGCTTAGGATTAACAGTTATTTTTTGTAGAGTTCTGAAAGAATAAACAGTAAAATATATAACTACTTACACATGTAACTGTGCAAGAACTCTACAAAAATAACTCGCACATGTATTTGTAAACAAAGAAACCCCCATTTCACAGTTCTTCAGGTCACGCGACATTCCTTGTTTTCTCTTCAGCGACCAAAAAAGTTAAATAAAGATACATTGAAGTTAAATGAAACTAAATAAAAAATTCAAGACATAAACTCCTTTATCAAGCCGCCAAAGTAAAAAAACGAGTTGAAGATTTAATCAAGATCCTTGCTACAAGTGACCTCATTTTCATGTCGATACTCGATATCCGACCCTCCATTCAATTTTACTTTTTGTGAGCTCAAACTGCCAAAAAAACCTACAATCAATGGATTTTGTAGTTTTATACAATTGAATATAGACTTTTTTGTCCATCACAACGGGGAGATAAACAAAGAGTAAAGCCAAGATCCGAGCCAGGATTCGAGCCCTAACGCTAACCCTAAACTTCTCGGATCCTGGCTCGAATCCAGGCTCGTATTTCGTATTTTCTAATAAATTAGGTAATTTATAGGCACGGCTCTCAGGAAGAGCATTATATATGAATGGAGAAACGTGGGTAAATAAAGATTATGTATGTGTGTATGTATGTATGCATGTATGCATGCATGTATGTATGTATGTGTGTATGTATGTATGTATGTATGTGTGTATGTATGTATGTATGTATGTATGTATGTATGTATGCTCTGAACAACGAGACCTCCTCCTTATTAAGCATGTTAAAACAACAACTTTCTGGAAACGTCTAATACTGAAGTCTTGAAGACAGTTAAAACTGAGAACTTTCTAGAACCACCCCACTAGAAAGACCCCACTTACTCTCTAGTGTGAACCCACTATCAGCTTATAGTCAAAATATCTCGAAAGCACTAGCTTAAAAGTCAGAACTTTCTAGAATCATATACTATCTAGTGTGAACAGATAATGCTTATCGTCAAAATCAGTCCCCAAAAAACGGGTGATTTATAGAATCGCGCTTGGCTTCAATCCAAGCCCGATTCAACAAGTGACGTCTGCCGTTTGAGCTTATTTTATTTCAGGCGCGCCAGTGAGTGGGGCTTAATAGAGAGATGGGGCTTAATTGAGAAGGGGGGGAGGGTATTATACAGGGACCGTGCGAGGTTATTTGAAGTGGGGGGGGGGGGGGGGGGGGCTAGACGAAAGTGTAAGAATGAGCGCACTATGTGGTGTTTGGGGGGCGGGGGGGTCCCGGGGAATGCTCCCCAGAAAAATCGACATTTGGATCGTCTGAATTGGCTAGAATTAGAAATGCGTCATAAACTCTCACCTAGATAATAACACGTTTAATAGTAGCGTAAATTTTAAAATATTACTAAATCGACTTTAAAACGCGCTTATTTTCTTTTGGATTAACGAATCAAGTACTACAGGCTGGCCCTCACATTTGACCAGCAACTGACACGAAGATAAATATTTGAATGAACACATTCTTAAGCTAAGCGGCTAACATTTGGTTTTCGTTAACAATTTTCAACACAAGAAATGCTTTACCAAACAATAACTGAGTTTCACACGGACATTTATATGTCTGATTCCTTGAAGGTACCAAAGTTTCGTTTACGCTTATCCCTGCAAGTTATAAATTCATTGGCAACAGATATGAGGCAAAGTTTGTCAGTTCTCTGTTTGTGGGCGTTAAGTATTGTTAGATTGCTAAACCTTGCTTGTGTCATTTTCGAGCGAAGCCACGTTTTTAGTCTTCGAGCAGCAGAAAACGATCTTTCGCCTGCTGCACTGGTTGCCGGATTCACAAGAATCAGTTTACAGATGGTTATGATTTCACTAATTATGTTGTTCTCAGATTAAGGCAACTTCTTAATCTTCACTAAGATGTCATCGAAAGAGGTAAATTCCCCGTCCTTCAGTAACACTTTAAAGATTTCCAGTTGAGCATATAACGCTCCAAAACGAACATCATCTCGGTAATTTGATTCAAGAAACTTTAACTCGGTTGAAAAGTCCTGGGAGTTTAGACACTTAACTAAAGAGACTCCATCTTTGCATACACATTGAATCTTGCTTGATTAAAACGACGGTCAATCGCTTCAAAGTATATGCACCTCTAACGTTCCCGTGGTGTTGAAGGATGCGACGAGGCCCCCGTTCCAATTTCAAACCTGCTAGGCGCTTGTCTTTTCCTGGGTAAGGTTGGCTCCGAGATCGAAGGATGTTTTTTACTTTTAATTACAATTGTGTCAAAGAACGACTTGAAGCACTCATCATTCCGCATCTTCTGCAGAACCTCTTTTGTAAGATTTGCAACTCTTTGTCCACTAATAGCAGACATCCTTGTCTGTTGTAATGTTTTGGACAAGTTATCTGTATGTGAGAACAGCCGCTCACCTAAATGAAGCCCAAAAAGGAAGTCAAACGTGTTCATTTGCGCTTGACATCCGATTATCCTTCCACGCACATCTGCCTCTAGCTTCGCGTCAAGGCAAACGATCCACTCCTGAAGAAGAGCTGTGTAGTTATCTATGATACGCTGAAAGCAACTTGCCCGCACCGTCCATCTTGTATGACAAAGGGTTATAATGCTACGAGCTGCAGATTCGTCGTGAAGGTTTTACTTTATTTCCCCCAGTAGATGTCCCCGTTTTGGAGAAAATTTTATGAGCGTTACGATTTCTTTTGCTGTGTCCATTGTATCTGAGAGCAACTTACAGTTTTTTGCTGTGTCCTTCACACTTAAACTTAATGAGTGCCCATGACAGTGGCTTGAGCCTTCGGTTGAAGGTCCTGAATTCTCTTAGCTACGCCGCTTTTATGACCAAGCATATTGCTCGCGCTGTCATAGCACTGCCCTCTGCAGTTAGCTAATGGCAATTGCAGTTTTAGTGGCACATCCTTAATAGCCGACACTATAGTCTCTGCAGCTATGTCTGGTATGGCATAAAACCCAAGAAAATCTTCATGAGCTTCTAGTTGTTTATCAGTCCATCTGATACAGATGGTTAACTGTTCTTTGTTACTCACATCTGTGTATTCATCACAAAAAAACCCACCACGGATATCTGCTACCAAATCTCGGATGACATTATTTGACATAATAGAAATAATTTCGTTTTGAATTTCGTGTGACGTGTATTTGTCTTGGCTCCTCTCTAACCATTTCAAAAGAACAGGTTGGTCCTTACCTCTTAGTTTAAGCAGCTGAATAAATTAGACTCCTCATCGGTGTCTCCTTGCATGGGCATTGCTTGTCGTGCAAGGTACCGCAAACATTCCATTATTTTGAGCAGGCAGAGACGGTTAGTTCCATAGTTTTTTTTTGCCGCATCGCTGTTCATCTGGATTATATTTCCGCAAGATTTCGGTATACTCATTTGGAACTCCATGGCCAGCTTGTGACAATCGGAAAGTTGATGTTCCTTGAATCGTGTCAAGGCCTTTTTCCAGTTTGAAAATCCTTCCGAAATAAATGCCCATTCTTTATTTCTAGAAGCGCTAAGATTCGACTTTTCATTTTGTTGAACACAGATGAAACACAGCGCAGAATCGTTTTGGTCGTTATAATGAAGCCAGGGAAAGTCAGTGAACCATTTTGCTTGAAATGAGCGATTTTGCTTGTCACATGTTTTCTTGGGAAAGGTAAAATTTGCTGGTTGAAACGGTTCTGTTATATGGATTTCTGCTGAAGGACATAAAGACTGACACGGTGTTAAACATTCTGCCTCTTGTTGTTGAGTGAGTTTCCGTGGTTGCTCAGCCGTGGATTTCGTAGATTGTAAATCAGTCGAAGTCGCGATATTTATCACACTAACTGCTGGTTGACAAGGTTTTTTGCTTGGGGGTTCTACAAAAGTCAAACTAGAAAATTAAAATAATTGCCCATACGAAATGTAATACAAGTAACTGTTATTTCTCTAGAAGTTTAACATGATACATGAAAAGCCCAAACTAACCTGCAACATAGCGCCGTTCAGTTTTCGAAAAAAAGTCTGAAATTTTCGACCTTTTGTTCTTGCCCTGGAAGCCAGCAGCTTGAGAAGACCCAGCTTCCTTGTTCATGTTACCGTAAATCACATGTGCTTCTTTGTTTGTTTTGACAGCGGGATTGAATGACCCATGCAGGATGACCGTAGCTGTACTTCATTCTTCGTTTCCGCAAATATTTGCGGCGATAGGCAACTTTGATAGAACAAGTTATTTCTGCAACAACTCTTTCAAGCTTAGACAGTGATGAAATTTCGCTTCCACATCCAACTAAACCAATCATACCGAGAAACAGCGGTCCAAGAACGAATGACAACAGCAACAAAAGTTTGAACTCCATTATTTCGCGGTTGTAAAGTAGCTTAACCCTCAGACGTACACGCTAAACCCTCGGACGTACACGCAAACGTATACTCCAACCGTGGTACAAGATAAGGTAAATATTATGGGTTGGGGCGCTGCTGGGGGTCCGTGACGTCACCCAAAATGGCCGCCAAGATGGCCGCCATCTGGGATTTTACTAAAAATTTAAATTTATCGGGAAAATGCGGAAATTGCAAATATTGTTTGCTAGAGTTGCAAAATAACATACAATTAAACATTTTGATGCTTTTGGTAGCATTTTATATGTTATTTCGCTGAAAAAGGTGAAAAACACGCATTTTTCTTCAAGAATGGGTTGACCACATGTTACTTATGACGTCGTATCTCGTTACCATAGCAACCGGTCGTCGCCAAACTTTTACCAAAATGTGTCTCAAGGACAAATGAACAGCTACTAAAAACGGCATGTGCTAATCTTAAATGGTCTTGACAATATCGGAGAAAAACCTTAAGGGAGAAGGGGGGGTGGCAACCCCCCCCCCCCCCCTGTACGTCCGAGGGTTAAAATCGACTGTTTAGTAACTAACCTAGCGAAATAGTGCGTCAAATTGTCGGGTTTGTCGGAGAGACACCTTAAAAAACAAAGTTGGATCGAAACGGATCAATCATAAAATTGCAACGTTTTCTGAGAGGTTCGCGTGTGACAGAAATACTTAATAATATGCCCGTTTTAAAACAAAATAAAAGTGAAAAAATTACTTTTTTAACCATTCAAAAAATGCGAGGTGTTCTGAGAAGTTCGTGTGTGACACACAAAATACTTCATAATGTGCCCGTTTTAAAACAAAATTAAAGCGAAGAAAAAATATATTTTTTTAACCATTCAATAAAGCTAAAGCCCGCCCCCCACCCCACCCCTCGCGCGGTCACTGTTATAATTTAGCGAAACGCCAGCAGTTCACCGGTCTTTTTTGTAATATATTACTAAAAGTGAAAACAGGGAACTTTGCCATCAAAGAGCCAGCCATATGCTTGTACGATTAACTGCCTTGCTGGCTAAAATGATAGATAATTTTTTGAAGTTAAAGGAATGTCAAAAGCTTGAAACTTAATTCAAAAACATCAAGAACAACGAAAACTAAACTTAAGTTGTTTCATATTCGCGAGATGGCTCTTAGAGCCTTTTGCTTTCTCTTTTGTGTGATTTTCAGATTGATTAGAATCATAAAAACCGTCATCTCAGGGTAGTTGTAGTAATTAAAAATTACTGCAATTATAGCGGAGCACTTGCCAGGCCGAAGGCCTGGCTGCGCAGCTCCATACTCATAGAACCTATCGCCGTCATTTTTCATGGTCATGGCTAGCGGAATGTTTCGCGGGCGCGTGTCCGTCCGCCCGCCGTGGGCCGCAGTGTTGGAACAACATCCGGGATCTTGAAAGCAAGGCTTTGTTTTTCGCGCGGCCACACAGCCCTGAGCTCGGTAAACACTTTAGTTGTTTTGTTGTGTCTAGCGGAGAATTAGAGTCGTTATTTTCCTGCATTTTTTCGCGGTTTGCTACTCAAGACAGGGATACTAATTAAGGAATACTCAGAAGCCGCTTTAGTGGAAAAAGACGAGCTTTGAGGGATAAAATCTTGCTTCGAGGAACTTCGTGTACTACGTTTTTATCAATGCGGGAGATCTTTAGCGGATCGGAGATTTGAATTTCCAAGCAAGCGAGGAACTTAAAGGTAAAACAGATTACAGTTTTCGATGAGAATTTATGTTGATATCAATCTGTGAGTGACTTTTTATTAGTATTTTTGTTAGTTTTGGAGAATTGATTTTAAAACGTGCTTAAATTCAGTTGTATCGATCTCTTGAATTTCATCGAAGAAAGCTTAAACTCGATGAGCTATAATTAAATGGTACGCGTTTTGCTTTTAAACGTAAACTAATGGAGATTTCAATAAATTTTTTCGAAATAAGATTGTGTTGTCCATTTTTATGTGTTTGTTCATTCATTAAATAGATTGAAAAGCGATTTTATGTAAACAAAACAAGACTTTGATTTTATAGTACGGTTCTATCTTCATTCGCATCGCCTTATGCAAATAAGCTTATGTTTGTGTATTTTTGCAATTTTTGATTTTCAAATCAGTTTCTCGGGCAATTTTTGACAAACATAAACTGTATTTTATTCGGAAACTAGTGGTACTAGTTATTCTAGACAGAGAAAAGTTGTTTTTGCGAACTTTTGTACGGTCTATAAAAATGTAAGCTTACTGTGCAGGCTGTCGCGTAATAATGTTTTTGAGAATTGCTAAAATTGAAAATAGCCCATTCGTCAATCTTAATTCTTGTGCTTCCAACCTTTCACCTTAGTTAAGTTTCACCTTAGTTAAGCTTGTTCAAAGTGCGACGCTGTTAGGCTTGGGCTATCTATATATATTAATCCTTTCGATAGTAGGCTACCGTACAAATGTTACAATTCAAAGAAACGCACGTGTTTCCGAGGCCTAGATCAACAAACTTTGCCTCACTCTATGGTACTAATACAAACACACGAGCCACCAGGACTTGCGCGCCACATTCACGCACAGTTCTATGTTCCTTACGGACAAAATATTAATTTTTGTTATAATTATTTTTTAATATCACAAGTTACGCTCAATACCAGTAGACATAAGACCACGCTTACTTTGCAAAAAAAAGTTATATTAAGTACTTTTAGTAAAAAAATATGTTCTTTTCTGTCTGTCTGTCTGTCTGTCTGTCTGTCTGTCTGTTTTTGTCTCTCTCTCTCTCTCTCTCTGTCTGATGTTTATCATTATTCTTTCTTTATGTATTTATTTACTCAATTAATATTCTGTTACATGCAATCCGAGAAGGAAGAAAAAGAGGAAGACCAAGAAGAGGAAGATGATGATAACAAACAAGAACAAGATGATGATGATGACGATGGTGATGATGATGAAAGCCATAAACAAAAGGAGGTGAGCTTGACTCATGCAAATAAAGACCTTTTGCAACGTACGTAATTTGTCTTTTTCGTGAAGAATAAGGGGCAAGTTTCATTTTCTTGATGAATGTAGGCCATTAATTATAAAATTTCCAAATCCAAAGTGCTTGATCTATTTTCCTAGCCAGGTACCTAATTATTCTCGTCTTGCTTAGTAGGAAGAATGAACTCTACCATGAACAATGGCATCACCGTCGGGGCACCAATGGGTCCAACAATGTGCATGCCTCCGTTTTATGCATCGAACGAAACAAGGGATAACACTTTGATATTTGTCTGTAGGGTGCCGTTTAAATGATTGTCGTTTAATACTTGTTTTTCTGTCTTTAAATTTAAGCAATCAGCTGAGATGGAAATGAAGCCGTGTCTTTGTAATGACAAAAAGAAATGCAAACATAGTAAAGGCAAAGGAATATGTTCTTGCAAAGCTAATAATCGGATATGTTCAGAAAAATGTAAATGCAGTCCATTGGTGTGTACAAACAGGGTAAGTTTTTCTTGTTACCAAAGCGCTTTTCCTCAGTACGTGTTAGCACTTATCGTTTTATTGATTGCAATCGACATATTTTATACTTGTTTTCCCATGAAGATGTGTTTTTGTAAAGACCCAAAGAAATGCGAGCATGGATCAGACGATGAAAAATGTCCTTGCAAAGCTGCTGATTTGAAATGTTCAGAAAAATGTAGCTGCAGTCCATCGGTGTGTAAAAACAGGGTGAGTTTTTCTTGTTACCAAAGCTCTTTTTTCTCAGTATGTGTTTGCACTTATTATCACCAATAAAAACAATCAATCATACATTGCTTATTTCAATTTTCTACACAAATGTGCGTAAACAGGGTAAGTCTAACAAAATTCCAAAATCCTGTTGCTTAATATGCGTTTACCAGTATTGTTATAAATATCACTACTATTCTCATTACAAGCATATCGTCATAAGGTCCATAATTATTCTTAACTTTAAAGTTATTTCGGCCAGTACCCCTAATATTTTTTTTATTAAAAATTATAAATACCTATTTTTGGCTCTCGGGCAGAAAAACGTTTATTGTCGTTGTTGTAGCGCTCTGGCACGTTATCTATCCCTTCCATGTCAGTACATTTATTGGTGACAGGCTTCCTTCCCCATCAGCTGTCTGTAGACTACAAGCAGTCCCTCTTTCCTAACTTGGTCCGTCGAGCGAGAAACGAAAAAACATTAGCGAGCGGTAATGCCCGCGTGAAACCGCCCGTCTCGTCCCCAGTTTCGCGCGTCCATTTTCCGCTCGCCAATTCTTTTTGGTTTCTCGCTCGACGGACTAAGCTTGGAAAGAGGGACTGCTCGTAGTATAAGCTGCCTGTATTTTTTAAAATGATGCCGCTCTGTTGTTGTGACTGAGAGAGGGCACCAGGTTTCGCTTCGCCAAAAACTATGCCCAAAGTCCGCGATATAAGCAATATGAGTATTCTCTTCCGCTCTCTTTCCTTCCCATTTTTATCTTGGGGGACTCGCGGACAGATTGACAGATTCACTCGTCCCATCATTTGTAAACTTTTTTAATTTCCTAGTGTGTCATGTGTTAAAAGATGATCGTATTTCACCGTGCAGACTCCCCCCGGGGGGGGAGGGGGGGGGGCACTTAAGGGAAGTTTGGGTGGGGGTGAACCGCCTAGGCCTTCAAACCCTGACCCTGTTTAAGACAAAATCCGTTCATTTCGCCACCCTGTTTATGACAAGAGACCATTTTTCGTGACCCTGATTAAGAGTGTAGCCCAAATATAACACCTTGTTCAAGATTAAGAACATCTGTTTTTTGATTTAGCTAGTAAATATAATGCAAATAAATGACATCATAGAATTAGATTAAAAAAAAAGTTGTTGGTACCGCCGACGTTCACGTTTAAGGCTTCCAGTCCAGAAAAGACACCCTGTTCAAGACGCTAAATAGTGAAATTGTATACCCTGTTTAAGAAGCAAGACCCTGAAAACCATACCCTGTTAGGCGGCACACAGAGACACAAAATCGTGCTGTCCGCGTCCTTACCCATTCTAGTTATGATACTGACGCCAACCAACTACTTAAAGAATTAGGTTGGGACAATTTAGAAACTCGATGTCAAAAACTAAAGGCTGAGATGGTCTATAAGTCCTTAAACGACCTCGCACCGAATTATTTGTCCTCTAAATTTATTCAGCAGAGTGATGTGATTACTTCTTAAAATTTGCGGGATTCTGATAATAAGCTTGCAATACCATTGCCACGTACTAACTATTACAAAAATAGCTTTGCCTATAGTGGTGCTTTGCCTATAGTGGTGCTTTGCCTATAGTGGTGCAGTCCTCTGGACTGAAAAATGTGAAACTTTAAACCGTTTCCTCCGCTCAGTAAACACAGCAAAACATCATTGAAGTGTTTTCCCAGCTGACGTGACATTCGGCCGTGTAACCGCGCGAAAAAAGCCTCGCTTTTGTTTTAACATGACGTCGTACTCGCATGTTTTGCGACGTCATACGCGCCCGCGAGCTAGTCCTGCGCAACGGAGCTACAGTAGTCCTGCGGGACGGCGGCAGAGGGTGGCGGGCACACGCGCGCCTGCGAAACATTCCGCTAGCCATGACCATGAAAAATGACGGGCATAGGTTCTATGACTATGGGGCTGTGCAGCCGGGCCTTCGGCGCGGCGAGTGCTCCGCTATTAAATTTCTCTCTGCGACACAAGCAGTGGCGTAGAAAATTGCGATGATTAGGCGAAAAAGTAGAAATACAATCATTACAATTTTTACTAATTCCTTGAGAGGATTTAGCAGCGATGCGGAGAGCAGAACCTGGATAACGTGCCATGAATATTCAGACATTCGGCTTGCATTCATCATTGACAACAGAGAGATCACATTAATCAGAGAAACGATTTTTTTTTCTTCAGGTCAGATTCACAGGAAACAGTGTCTCGAGTCTCGATGGTGAACTGATCATAAACTATTAAGCATGTTAAAACAACAACTTTCTAGAAACGTCTAATACTGAAGTCTTGAAGGCAGTTAAAACTGAGAACTTTCTGGAAATATAAGACCCTACTTACTCTCTAGTATGAACCCACTATCAGCTTATAGTCAAAATATGTCAAAAGCACTAGCTTAAAAGTCAGAACTTTCTAGAACTTTCTAGAATCTTATGCTATCTGGTGTGAACAGATAATGCTGCGTCAAAATCCGTCCCTTAAAAACCGGCGATTTATAGAATCGAGCTTGGCTTAAAATTAATGGAAAATCAAAGCTTGAAACTTAATTGAACAACATCAAGAACAACTAAAACTAACCTTAAGTTGTTTCATATTCGCGAGATGGCTCTTAGAGCCTTTTCATTTCTTGTTTGTGTGATTTTCAGATTGATTAGAATCATAGAAACCCTCATCTGATGGTAGTTGTAGTAAACGTGCTGCAATTATAATCCTTTCGATAGTAGGTTACCGTACTAATGTTACAACTCAAAGAAACGCGCGTGTGTCCGAGGCCTAAATCAACAAACTTTGCCTCACTCTATGGTACTAAGTTGAGTCAGCGATGCTGACCGTAGAATGATATAAATTTCTCAACGGTCTTAATACAAACACACGAACAATCAGGACTATATAATGCGCGCTACACTCACACACAGTTCTATGTTCCTTGCCGACAAAATATTAATTTTTGTTATAATTATTTTTTAATATCACAAGTTACGCTCAATACCAGTAGACATAAGACCACGCTTACTTTGCAAAAAAAAAGTTATAGTAAGTACTTTTAGTAAAAAAATATGTTCTTTTCTTTTTTTGTCTGTCTGTCTGTCTGTCTGTTTGTCTGTCTGTCTGTGTTTTTGTCTCTCTCTCTGTCTGTGTTTTTGTCTCTCTCTCTATCTAATGTTTATCATTATTCTTTCTTTATGTATTTATTTAATCAATTAATATTCTGTTACTTGCAATCCGAGAAGGAAGGAAAAGAGAACCGCGAAGAGGAAGATGATGATAAAAAGCAAGAACAAGATGATGATGATGATGAAAGCCATAAAGAAAAAGAGGCGAGCTTGACTCTTTTTTCATTCATTCATTCATTCATTCATTCATTCATTCATTCATTCATTCATTCATTCATTCATTCATTCATTCACTCACTCACTCACTCACTCATTCGTTCGTTCGTTTGTTCGTTCGTTCGTTCATTCATTCATTGTTTCTTAACAATAGCCTATTGTTGGAATGACAATAGACTATTGTTAAAAAACAATACTTCTTAACTTAGGAGGGTTTCGTGAATCCGGTCCTTGAACTCCAGTACCTTGAACAATGACGTCACCGTCGGAGCACCAATGCGTCCAACCATGTGCATGCCTCCTTTTTACGCATCGAACGAAACAAGGGAGAACACCTAGATATCTGTCTGTAGGGTGTTGTTTAAATGAATACAATCGTTACTAAAGGTCAGTATGTGTTGGCACTTATCATCACCAATAAAAACAATCAATCATACATTGCTTATCTCAATTCAGTCTACACAAATGTCCGTAAACAGGGTAACTGACAAAATTCAAAATTCCTTTTGCTTAATATGCGTTTACCATTATTGTTATCAATTTTCACTATTTTTCCCATTACAAGCATATCATCATAAGGTCCATAATCATTATAACCATCGTCACCAGACTTACCACCATCATCACCAATAACAAGAACGACGGATGGATTTTCTTTCTACCGACCATCAAGTTGCTAATATGTTTATTTGTTCTAAACTTTTTAGGATTCTTGAAGTTTGCACTGGCTGGAGTTTAAACTGGCTAGGATAGAGAAAGAAAATGGCCATATTAATTAATTGATTAAAATTAGGTTATTTAAAGCGCTTTAGCTGCTTAAGGTTAATTACAGTACATTTTAAATGTTGATTGCAAAGAGGAAAAAAGAGATGAGAGATAAAATAAAAATAGCGCCGGAAATTCATTCAACAGGGTTTCTCCAAAATTGTTTAGAATATTCAAATACTTTCAAGCCTAAAAAATGTAAACAAAAAAATATTGACGGCCTATCAGGCGACGTTCCATAGCGTTGTTCGACCTGTCGAAAGAATAACAGTCCATTTCTCCCAATTTGTAGAGTAAACTATTTAACTTTGTATGCAAGGAACCGACTCAATTGAATCTTAAAAACATCAGAAGTTGACTCTATTAACTCAGTACTAACAGTATGTGGAGGCACGCTGGTTAAAGTAGCCAGGGTGTTGGATCGTTTCGATCTAAAGGTCGCTGGTTCAAGGCTTGGACTCTCGGCCGCGTTGTTTCCACATTATATCCCTGCACCCGATGCTCTTAGTTGCTTCATGCCACGGAAACCTGCCCGAAACATGCACAAAATGCCCGAGCATTTTTGATATTTGTAAAAAGGCAAGAGCGACCAAACTTACTAACTTTTCCTAAAATTGATCTGGCAGCAATTAAGTGTAACAAAACATTGTTCATGTGATTTGATATTGCCATGGCAACAACATTTTGACAGATATAGTTTTCAAAAATTTATGGTATTTAATTTCATATTTCGTATATCATTTTAGCGTTTCTATGTTGGTTTTGATTACTTTTGTGTCAATTTGAAAGGGTTTTTGGGGTAACTTTTCGGACATCAATGGGACATCAATGGAAACAGTTTTGAACGTAGTTAAGACAGGGGTACACATGAACGCCATTTTCCCGCCACTTGACATGGCTTTAATGGAAATATCTCGTTCACGTTTGAAGCAATCCAAAAACTCATCCCGTGAATCCATGTTGTGGGATGTTTTGTGAATTTTTGGGTATGTTTGGGAGGAAATAGTTTTTCTCAAAGGATTGGTAAAATTAAGAGAAATAAGAAATATTGAAGATTTAGTGAAGTTTTAAGAATATAATTTGTAGTTAATAATTAATAGGCGGACACCAATTACCTGTAGCTTGTGTGGGCTGCCTGTGGCTCGTGGACTACCCAAGTTACCTGTAGCTTGTATGGTCTACCTGTGGCTCCTGGACAACCCAAGTTACCTGTAGTTTGCGTGGTCTGCCTGTGGCTCGTGGACTACCCAAGTAACCTGTAGCTTGTGTGGGCTGCCTGTGGCTCGTGGACTACCCAAGTTACCTGTAGCTTGTGTGGGCTGCCTGTGGCTCGTGTGTGCTGTGACCTACATAATTATGAAGTGTATCTTTTTATCGGTGTATCTTTTTATCTCGTTTGCTTTAAAAATTTCGAATACTTTTGTTTTGATTTTTTATTGTTTTAAGTAATGCACAGGCGATACGGATAAAACCGGTTAATATTATAAATTGTTGTATAGTTTACAAATTTACTCTTATTTGTCATTTTTATAGTTCTACCCTTTGTTCAGGAAATTTAGGCATATAAATTGGTCAGGACTGAAGATTTATTAGTATTATTGACAATTTTTAGATTATGTCTTTTGTAAAGTCCGAGGGTGCACTTCTTCTGTGCTACTCCATTTCGATCGCACTTCTTTATAAGACCATTAATCTATGTGAGCTTACATGATTACTACTAGGTTTTAGCAGAAACCCATAAGTGGGTTGAAACGTGCAACTGTCTCTTATACGCTTCAAAACAGGCTTCCTATTATTCAATTTGCTAAGCCATTTGTTACAGCCATATTTGGAAAATCAAGATAAACATATTAACCAATCAATTCGCTGGAACAACTTGCTTCCAATCTCGAGGGACCGAGGGTTTCCAAATATGGTATTAAGCAAAAAATGAATATTTGGAAGCTGTGAATGCGCGTTACACGTTTCAACCCACTTATGGGTTTCTGGTTTTAGTTAATTTCCTTCTACAAGTTGTAAAATAAAGATATCTTAATGGTAAATGCAATGATATTGTTTCATCAAAGGAAACATACTTGTTGCCAATAAATCGTGCTAATTGTAATCTTGTTAATTGCTATATAAAATAACTTTTGTCAAATCAGTAATAAACTAATTGTTGAGTGGCTCTGATATGTTGAAGTTTAGAAGTTTTAGGCGACAAAACAATAGAATTTGATGTAAAATGCGGTCGCAGCCTTCGTGTAATCAATAACGATCCTCTCTATCAGCAGGCATGTCGTGCTGCATGTATAAAGCATTCAACCTCTAAATGAAATAAATCTCTTACTGAGCTAACTCGTACATAGGAGGTGCAACTATTGCTTGTGTCTTCCTAACCTGCTTCAGGTGTTTAGATAGTATCAAGAGAAAAATGCGAGCGGACCAAAAGGCGAGGGAACTTTTCCGGCTATTTCTTGGTGTTGCGGAAACTGTTGTTTGTTAGTTATTGCGTTGTGATGTTGGTATTGTTTATTATCTGTTGTTGGTTAGCTAATATTATTTTTTTCTGAAACAGTTGGCCTTGAAATTGAGTGATCAGTTGTCCAGTTAAATGATCAAAATTGCATATGATATGGCAATCCACAATTTGGAAAGGCAGCATGTGACATGGCAAAATATTTACAGTGAAACCTCCTTTACTGAATCAGACATCAAAGTGACGACCACTGTAAACGCCAGGGAGACCAAACAGATTGCACCAATTACATCGTGGGCAGGTAACTGCATTCCCTCCGCAAAGAAAAGGTTGTATCATTCAATGGAAACTATTACCATGCTCTTTTCGAAAAGTGAGTGAGTCCTTTACCCTCTACGATTAATTGTGAGAAGGCGTTGGAGGCAAGGCCAACGACAGAACGTGACCGCCCTATAACTGATTAGTTGTTGAGCACAGCCAGCACTGGGGTTCGAATCTATGACCTCCCATGCAGTATTCTCACCGGGGATTTCTTCAAACAATGGTGAAATTCAACATATTACGTAACTTTAAACCCCAAGAATAGAAGCGTGGGAATGGGTTACGCAACCTCGGGCACGTTGTTGACTATATAATCTTATTCTGGTGCGATCAGTCCTTCATAACCTCAAAAGTCCTTTCCATAGCGCTTGGGGAGGATTAGCCAAGTACGTACAAGCCCTCAGTCCCGTATCATCGCTGCGCCGTAGTTTTTTGTTTTATTTTTCACCTTGGTACGCGTCCTAGTCATCCTCGGTAAGTGTGCCATTCGCTTCTCTCTATGTGTTATGTCAGGGATAGTACTTTTCCTTTTTTGCCCGCAAGCCTTTAAGTTTGTTACTAGCTTAGAGTTTTCGCTCGCTTTTATTGTAGCTTATTACCTTGGCCTTGTTTCATGCAATATAGATAGATAGATAGATTGCATTTATTTGCATTATTTTGCATTAGCTCATACGTTTTCGCTGTATTATGGAATTTTTTCACTAGCTAATATGTTTGCGGTGTTAGATGTAATTTTCTCTCGAGCGAATGTGTTTGCGCTGTTAATAAAATTCTTCACTAGCGAATATTGTTTGCGCTGTGAGATGTAATTTCTCTCGAGCGAATGTGTTCGCGCTTTTGGATGGAATTTTTCTCTCGAGCGAATATGTTTACGTTGTTTATGGAATTTTTCTAGCGAATATGTTTCCGCTGTTAGATGGAAATTTCTCACGAGCGAATGTGTTAACGTTGTTTATGGAATTTTTCTAGCGAATATGTTTCCGCTGTTATATGGAATTTTTCTCACGAGCGAATGTGTTTACGCTGTCTATGGAATTTTCACTAGCGAATATGTTTCCACTGTTAGATGGAATTTCTCACGAGCGAATGTGTTAACGCTGTTTATGGAATTTTTCTAGCGAATATGTTTCCGCTGTTATATGGAATTTTCTCACGAGCGAATGTGTTTACGCTGTCTATGGAATTTTTCTAGCGAATATGTTTCCGCTGTTATATGGAATTTTCTCACGAGCGAATGTGTTTACGCTGTCTATGGAATTTTCACTAGCGAATATGTTTCCGCTGTTAGATGGAATTTCTCACGAGCGAATGTGTTTACGCTGTCTATGGAATTTTTTCTAGCGAATATGTTTCCGCTGTTATGTCTGTTATATGGAATTTTCTCACGAGCGAATGTGTTTACGCTGTCTATGGAATTTTTCTAGCGAATATGTTTCCGCTGTTATATGGAATTTTCTCACGAGCGAATGTGTTTACGCTGTCTATGGAATTTTCACTAGCGAATATATTTGCGCTGTTAGATGGAATTTTTCTCACGAGTTAATATGTTTTCGCTGTCAGATGGAATTTTCGCGGGCGAATATGTTTACGCCGTTTAATGGAATTTTCGCTAGCGGATATGCCGGTTCGCGCTGTTAGATGGTACTTTTCATGAGCTTATGTGTTTACGCTGTTTACGCCATTTTCACCAGCGAATATGTTTTGCGCTGTTGGGTGGAACTTTCACGAGCGAAATTTGTTTACGTTGTTAGACGTAGCTTCCACGAGCGAATGTTTTTATGCTGTTAGATGGAATTTTCACGAGCGAATACGTTTGTGCTGCTAGATGGAACTTTCACGAGTTAATATGTTTTTGCTGTCAGATGGAATTTTCGCGGGCGAATATGTTTACGCCGTTTAATGGAATTTTCGCGAGCGGATATGCCGGTTCGCGCTGTTAGATGGTACTTTTCATGAGCTTATATGTTTACGCTGTTTAACGGAATTTTCACTAGCGAATATGTTTGCGCTGTTATTTGGTGCTTTTCATGAGCGCGTATGTTTGCGCTGTTTTAGCAAAAATTTTTACAAGCGTATGTATTTTCCGCTGTTTGTATGGAGTTTTTCACGAGCGTATTGTGATCGCTTAGCTTTGCTTTATGGAATTCCAGCGAGCGTATGTGTTAACGCAGCTAGTATGTTTACGCTGTTAAAGGGACTTTTTTATTATAATAACAGATTTGTTTGCGCTGATCATGGAATTTGTCACTAGCACATATGTTTGCGCTCATGGAATGGACCCTTTCATTACACAATTTGGCAAGGAATATATTTTTTTTGCGCGGCCTTTGGGAATTTCCACGTGTGCTTTGTTTTAGCTATCAATTGAAGTTTCCACAAGCGTATGTGTTTTGCGCTGCTATATGGAATCTCCCACCAGCAACGCGTTTGTCCTTTTTTATACGTGTTAGAGGTATGACTGTACTTTTGTAGGTTACCAATCCTCTGTTTACGGAATTTGCTGGCAACAGTTGGTTAATTGCAGCAGGCAAAATTTTTTATGCATTTGATCGGTGTTTTTCATTATACTTTAACCTAGGCTCAGCCCCAGCAACCGGCTTGTTTCTTTCTCCGCTCGTTCTCTCAGCTATGCAGCGCGTGTTTTGTGCCGCGTAATTTGGGTCTTTGGCGAGGTTTTCGCGCCAAATGTATTGTGTTAAGAGCGGATTAAATCCTCGCGGGGAAAAGCCTTCATTTATCTTATGGAGAGCACTTCCAGGCCGACCTTAGTGGACATCAATTCTAGTCTGTTTTTCTAGCTTTATTTTCTTTTAGGGTTCGTCTTATAGTTTGTATCCTCCTTTGCGAAGCTTCCTCGAAGGGATTGTCTAATATCCTTTATTGCTCTGTCCCTGGACGGGGTATTTCGGGGTCGCTTCGCTTTGGGGTTATACCTTATCCCTTAGCGGTGTTTCTCTTCCTCAGCGCCCGGAATTACGCTGTGCGCCTCTGTTTGGTCTGCTTGCTGGTGTTCTGTAGGGTTAACCCCAAGGCGCAGCGCCCCCGGTATTAGGTTTCCTAGTTATCGGTTACGGGCTTGGTTACACGGTACTTTTTAGAAGCCCAAACCTTTTTATTGTTTTTTGTTTCTGTTTTTGGAGGTAGACATTCACAGACTTACGATGTCTAGGGATGGAAAAAGATTCTACAACGTTATCATAGAGCTGTTGCCTTTTCCGGGTTGCTTTACAATTCAGTTTGCCACCCTTCTTTAGGTATTTTTGCTACGGTTGGTTTTCAGCAATTCGTTACTGTCGCTCTCTACTTCCTTGTGCCCCTGTAGTGGTGGTAGCCGTTAGTGCTCATATTTGGCATACAACGTGGTGACTATTTTTCTGTCCTGTTTCTTATTATAGGCTCACTCTCATAGATCAGTACTACCACTAGTATAGACTTTTCTCAAGTCCGCTTTGTTTAAGTTCGCGGCAAGTCTACTACAAGGAGGGAGGATTTTCGGAGTTATGGGAGGAGGACACATGATCTCCATTATCATCTTCCTCATGCTTACCCTATTTCTGAGTTTTGGGAGGAAAGTTCACATTTAGGTGCTTCCACTCGAGTTTTTCCCTGGCGCACTCTGCTTCCTGTGAGTTGCCAGGGAGCTTTAACCGAAGGGCTGACCTTTCCCATATCTTATCACATCCTGAGGCATTGTTGGTAGGTAGCCCCGGTGAGAATATATCACTATATTGATTGATGAATGATTATCTTCTGGTGATCTCAGTTGGCAGTGCGCGAGTCGTCAGAGCAGGATGTTGTGAATTCCAGTCGGGGTCCCAACGAGGAGTTTTCATATAAACACTAACCATCACTTTGCGCAAAAATATGTATGGAGAGTTGTCAATCCGCGGACATAATCTGTTCCGAGAATTGTATGTAGGAATGGTATGAACTCTCGTATCTTCAGGACCAAGTGAACTGATGTCCGTAAGACAGATTGGTATTATGGAGGTGTCCGTAAGGAGAGGTTGATTGTAATTGTAGTGGATCTTATTTTGCTTTATAACATACTTAATCTTACTGTATATCTCTATTACCAGAGAAGACCATTGTTGAAGTATGTTGACGGGAATTTTCACAAGTCGTTAGATCTTCTGTACCGGTTATTCCCTTTCCGTGTGTCGCCCTATCAAGCAGGCTTTTCTCTGATCCCACACACTCAGTGTTTTCTCACTCTTTTTGCATTTTACTTTTGAGTCACTTTAGTATCAGTGATTTTTTTCACGTTAACCATACATTTTGAGTATTGACAAGACCAAACAGACTGAAATTATTCAAAAACAAAAACGATACAACGTAGTTAAAATTTTTAAGGTGTACTATAATTTTTAAGGTGTACTTCAGGTACCTGAAGAAGGTTGGTTTGGCCAGCCGAAATATAGTACACCTTAAAAGTTTTTTAACTACATTGTATCGTTGTATCTATTACTTTCACTTGTTAAACCAATCAGATCACTAGTGATCCAAAGTTCACCAGCAGGATTATCGTCCACGGTTACTTGCTTGAAGACGGCTTCTGAAATATTTCGCAGTTTGAGTCTTGGCGAGACGGTTTGAATACTTCAATGCCCATTTCCACAGAGTGCATATCAAGCTTTCGTTTTCTCCAATCCTCATGCTTCTTTTATCTTTGCGCTGTCTTTATCCCACAGCAATATTTCATAATGACCACTTTGGCTTTTGCGAATGACTTCCGTCACCATTGTTCTCCATTTACATGTAATTTACCGAATGAACCAAAGTGTTTCATAACGCGTGTCATGTGATCGCAACTTGATGAGACATAAATGCGTCTTATTTGTATTATTCGGCCTTTTCTGATTTCCTTTCGATTTAATGACATCTGTATCATACCGGAACGGATCATGACGTTCTACTCGAGGCAACCTGGCGAGTTTTCCGTGGAAGGCATGTTAAAATGCTGTGCAAATCGCACTCTGTATTCTGCTTTCTGTCATGTGAAACGAGCATTTGAAAAACACCAATCTGTTATCAACCCCGTGGATACGTGATTTTTCACCGAGGACGTCGTCATCTTCGCGAGATCCTACGTACACCAGCAGCATTTTCGTTCGCGGTCCTTTGCTTCTTATTTCCTAAAAATAACCCTGACACATTTACATTTTCCCCAATCTTAGTCCGGGCATATTGCGTCACCTGGCGCATTTTGACCAATCGCACGTAAACGAAAGTATATAACATCATTTTAGCGGAGCACCTGCCAGGCCGAAGGCCTGGCTGCGCAGCTCCATACTCATAGAACCGATGCCCTTCATTTTTCATGGTCATGGCTAGCGGAATGTTTCGCGGGCGCGCGTGTGCCCGACGCCGCCCTCCGCCGTCGCGCAGGACTAGCTTGCCTTCGCGCAGGACTAGCTCGCGGGCGCGTATGACGTCGGAAAACATGCGTGTACGACGTCATGTTGAAACCAAAGCGAGGCTTTGTTTTTCGCGCGGTTACACGGCCGAATGTCACGTCAGCTAGAAAAACACTTTGATGTTTTACTGTGAATTTACTAAGCGGAGAAAACCGTTTAAATTAAAGGCGTTATTTCCCTGAATATTTCGCGGTTTGCTACTCAAGACAAGGATACTAATTAAGGGATACTCAGAAGCCGCTTTAGTGTAAAAAGACGAGCTTTCAGGGATAAAATCTTGTTTTTTATCAATGCGGGAGATGTTTGTTTTCCACGGATTTCAGAACCAGAAGCGGAGATTTGAATTTCCAAGCAAGCGAGGGACTAAAGGTAAAACAGATTACTGTTTTCGATGAGAATTTATGTTGATATCAATCTGTGAGTGACTTTTTATTGGTGTTATTGTTAGTTTTGGAGAATTGATTTTAAAACGTGCTTGAATTCAGTTGTATCGATCTCTTGAATTTCATCGAAGAAAGCTTGAACTCGATGAGCTATAATTAAATGGCATTGAAATGGTACGCGTTTTGCTTTTAAACGTAAACTAATGGAGATTTCAATAATTTGTTTCGAAAGAAGATTGTGTTGTCCAGTTTTATGTGTTTGTTCATTCATTAGATAGATTTAAAAGCGATTTTATATAAACAAAACAAGACTGATTTAATAGTACAGTTCCATCTTCACTCGCATCGCCTTATGCAAATATGCTTGTGTATTTTTGCAATTTCTAATTTTCAAATCAGTTTCTTGAGCAATTTTTGACAAACAAAAACTGTATTTTATTCGGAAAGTAGTGGTACTAGTTATTCCAGACAGAGAAAAGTTGTTTTTGTGAACTTTTGTACGGTCTATAAAAATGTACTGTGCAGACGGTCGCGTAATACTGTTTTTGAGAATTGCTAAAATTGAAAATAGCCCGTTCGTCAATCTTAATTCTTGTGCTTCCAACCTTTCACCTTAGTTAAGCTTGTTCAAAGTGCGACGCTGTTAGGCTTGCCTATCTATATATATTAGTTTTTGTTGAGCAGTTTGTTCACAATGACATGCATGCGTGTGTTTGAAGAGTGTACTTGGTTGCACTAATGAACGCATTACCATTAACTTTTACAAAGTGTAATACGATTGGTTGTGTATCGATAAGAAAACCAGTGGACAGTGTTTTTAGTGCGTTCTCAAACTTGTTATATTTAGTATCTGCTATTCACCTCCACTTCGGCGAATAATTGTTAATTAGCGGGAATATTAGAGGGAATATCAGAGGAAAAACATCAGACCTGTACTCTCTGATTACAATCAGACGTTCATTTATTGTAAATAAACAGGGGTAATTAAATATTTACTCGAAATTGCAATGGTAAACGAACTTCTTGGAATATAAGCCTTTATAATGCCGGATAATTAATATCGTGTATGATATGAATGAGTACTAGCGGAGCACTGGCCTGGCCGAAGGCCAGGCTGCGCAGCCCCATACCCATAGAACCGATGCCCGCATTTTTCATGGTCATGACTAGCGGAATGTTTCGCGGGCGCGTGTCTGCAACATGTGTGTCGCGCAAGGCTAGCTAGCTCGCGGGCGCGTATGACGTCGCAAAACATGCGCGTATAACGCCACACGCGCGGCTACACAGCCGTCAGCTCGGTAAACACTTTTTAAAGTTTTAAAAAAGTTGGATCTTTCGCAGTGTTAGGCGGAGCAGTAAAGTCGTTATTTCTCTGAATTTTTTTCGCGGTTTGCTACTCAAGACAGGGATACTAATTAAGGAATACTCAGAAGCCGCTTTAGTGGAAAAAGAAGAGCTTTCAGGGATAAAATCTTGCTTCGAGGAACTTCATACTGTATTATCAATGCAGGAGCAATGCGGGGAGATGCCTTGTTTTCATTACGGATTTCAGAACCGAAGAAGCGGAGTTTTAACGAATTTCCAAGCAGTCTAGTGCTTTAAAGGTAAAATAAATCACACTTTTCGATGGGAATTTATGTTGATATCAATTTTTGATTGACTTTTCCTTTGTGTTCTCTTAAGGTTTGGGTACATGTTTATGAAACGTTCAAATTAAGTCGTGTTGTTATCTTGAATTTCAACGAGGACAGCTTTGCCTTCATAAATGGTACGTGTTCTGCTTTTAAACATAAATTAATGGAGATTTGAACAAAATTTTTCGAAAGAAGATTGTGTTGTCCGTTTTTATGTCTTTGTTCATTCATTACATAGATTAAAAAGCTATTTTATGTAAACAAAACAAGACTTAGATTTTCTGTCTTCACTCCCGTCGCCTTATGCAAATATGTTTGTGTATTTTTGCAATTTTGTTTTCCATATCAGTTTCTCGGGCAATTTTTGACAAACAAAAACTGTATTTTATTCGGTTAAGTTTCACCTTAGTTAAGCTTGTTCAAAGTGCTACGCTGTTAGGCTTGGCCTATCTATATATATTAATTACTTTAAGCTTGGAAGTTCTGCTGAAAAGTGTGTCCAAAACCTGACTGGTTCTGAGCTTTTGCTCTGCATACTTTTATGACCGTCCACCCGAGAAAAACTCTTTGATATCAATATTATATCATTAGTACACCTTTATTTTGTACTTCTAAAATTAAATAGTTCGGATAGCCCGTGAACAGACATTTACGCTAGAATCTTAGAGTGATCTTTTGAAAATGTTCAAATGGCTAAAAATATTGAATTAATAGATGATTTCAAGGGGTCAATTAAAAAAAAAATTTAAGTGTAATTTGCAAGTGTAGCTATTGTTTTCAACCGTTGAAACAATGGCTACACTTGTAAATTACAAGTGTTAAAGTTTTATTGAATTGGCCCAAGGTTTTACCGGATTATATGTTGTCGATACAGTTGATATTTTCTTGCTGTTGCCCAGATATTTAGCCAGGGACACATCCCTATGCTCAAATTATCAAACAGACTCCACTTTGCCGTACATCAGTTCAGTTAGGGCCTGGTCGCACTACAGTCAAAAACAAAAATTAGCCCGTGCAAAATGACATAAAAACAAAAACGTTCCACAAAAAGCGTGTCCCACCGGAGCGGTTTCTTTTGTTTTCCTCGATTTTTGCACGGGCGGCTTTTTGTTTTTGACTGTAGTACCTACAGATTTTCGCTTTCCATACCTCGGCATGGAAAGCGAAAATCTGGCAGGCCAAAAACAATGTTCCACCAGTATATTGCCAAGGTCATAAACAGCGAGCACCCACCACTACCAGAGGAAATCAGACGGATGGCGCAGGATAGGAAACAGTGGAGAAGGATCGTGGCCGACTGCCTTGCAGCCGGCTGAGTAGTAGTAGTAGTAGTAGTAGTAGTAGTAGCAGTAGTAGTAGTAGTAGTAGTAGCAGTAGTAGTAGTAGTAGTAGCAGTAGCAGTAGCAGTAGCAGTAGCAGTAGCAGTAGCAGTAGCAGTAGTAGTAGTAGTAGCAGTAGTAGTAGCAGTAGTAGTAGCAGTAGTAGCAGTAGTAGTAGTAGTAGTAGTAGTAGTAGTAGTAGTAGTAGTAGTAGTAGTAGTAGTAGTAGTAGTAGTAGTAGTAGTAGTAGGAGTAGTAGAAGTAGTAGGAGTAGTAGGAGTAGTAGGAGTAGTAGGAGTAGTAGTAGTAGTAGGAGTAGGAGTGTAGTGCGACCAGGCCCTTATAGATCATAGATGACGTCAAAATGTAGTAAGAACAATAAAGTGGCCAATGAGGCCGCAGACGAGTTGGTCACTGATGTTCTTACCACATTTTGACGTCTTCGGCAAAATACAATCTATTTGCTGTATGCTGACAATAACAGGGAAGAAAATCCAGCCTCGTAGCACTCGACTGTGATCACGACCTTTCGGATTTTTTTTTTCTAATTTCGGCATTATTTATTCACGTCAACAAAACTACTTTTCGCTTTTATTGTCAATAGCTTCTGCTTAACATTTTCTCGACGCCTTCACTTGCTCTTTCGGAACAATCTCGTCCACATTTGTCAGACGAAACTGGGAAAACAAACTCTCCATGGCGTCAGCTGTGCGTCTGTACTGTTATTGATCACCAATCAAAACGCGCGTAGAATTCAGTATATTGTATAATTTTGTATTTATAACTCTTTCACTGGCAGTGTCAAATCTCAAGTCATGTATTTTGCATCTTTGGATAAAACGCAATGGTGCCCATTTAAAGGAAAGCTCTGTAGCTCCTTATATTCACAATATGATTTTTTTCCCAAAAGGCAATTCTTGGCTGCTCATGAGAATAAAAAAGGATTCAATACCAATTATTTTCTGAAGCGAAATATATACAAGGAGAAATCGCTGGTATGTTTATAGTGTTGCTTATGAATAAAAAGAAAACATTAAAGTCAAATTAAAACTTGCCGAAAGTCTGTTTACCCTTTCAGTTCGGAATTTTTTTTTTCAGCTTTTTGAAACAAGTTCTTGTCGAATAAATCTTAATTACGCCAAGAACTAGCTCATTTCAGCTGAGACTGGGTCAGGGTTATTTCTATTAGCGTATCCACTTTGCTTTTGTTGTTATTACTTGAAACTCCCTCTTTATTCCATCTTCTCTTCAAACTCTCACTGAAGTCTTTCTTAAGAAACGCATAGATCAGTGGATCCATAATAGTGTTGAAAAGCAAGGTGTAAAACGAAGCGTAAAGCACCGGCGCCGTGATCAGATGAAGCTGGTCAAATATCTCGCAAATGTTGATGTAAATAAGAGGCATCCATGAGAGAAGAAACATACCGAAAATCATAGCAAACACTATCACGGCCTTCTCTTCATTTCCCGCGCGTTCACCGGTTCTGTTACCCCAAGTGGAGCGCCTGCGATTTCGGGAAATGAAATGTCGGACCACGCGAAGCAGTCTCACGTATATCCAGATCATGGCCAAACAAGGTAGCAACACGAATCCGAACACAGTAACGATCATGTAAACTTTGTGATATTTCGATGTTGGGTCAGCGCCCCAAGCCAGCGGAAGTATGGAAATGCTAAACGGCAGAGCCCAGGAGAGAGAAATGATCACAGCTACTTTGGTGGTGTTCATAGTAACACGGTAGCCGAGTGGCCGCGTTAGCGCGACGTATCGCTCATACGTCACGGCACCGATGTTGAATATGGACGCCAGGAGGAGGAACGCGATCACATATCCCGTTATTGGGTTGATTGTGAGCGAAAAGTTCTCGTAAATGTAGATCGGGATCAGAGCAGCTGAAACTAAGAGATCAGCCACAGAAAGCGACACGACGAACGCGTTGGTGATTGTCCACAGCCGCTTTTCGATCATAACTATTAAGCAAACCATGATGTTGAGTATAGTTGACATGAGTCCCAGTACAGCCCAAGTTACTGACAACGGAATCAAGACAGTCCTATTCACCGCTTCATGGCCTTGGTTGTCGGGCGCAATGGAAGTGGTCGTGTTGTTGAGAACTTGCTGCATCATTGAATTGCGATTTCTCAGTTAACTGACTGAGTTTGGTCTTCGTATTTTTAATGTGTTCAATGCTTTGTTATTTTTAGCAATCGAACTTGGGCAAACAGAAGTTAGCAGCTGTTCCCACGCTTTGGTTATGTTGTCAGAGTGGGAATCTTGAACGTTTGATCGTCTTTTAAGAGAAGAGGCAAAGTTATGTCGCTAGCCGCTGTAGTCTATGATCACGTCGAGAATGGAGTGTAGTCTTCAAATAGCCCAAATAATCCTATTTCACCAATCTGTCAAAAATAGATGTTAAGACAACAGGTTAATGAAATAAATTTTTGTGGCTGACTTTTGCTAAGGAAACAACTAAACTAAATCAATATTTAATAGGGGATCTGCTAGGAAAATGAAAATTAATACCATTCTGTCGACCGTTCCTAAAAAGTCCTCCACTGAGGATATCCACTAGCGTTTTTAGAAATGCGTTTTCCAGGTCAATGATTAATAAAAGAAGTATGGTTGTGTATTCATTTATTGAAAGAACTTTCAAGAGAAAATCATTTTAACGATGACCTCTTTATTATAAACTTTCTGATGCAAATTGCATTTCAATTAACACTGACACAAGGAAAATTAAAATGGTTTTTTGGCGAGCCATGCTCACCAATTATTTGCACCTTCATCTCTTTCAGAATTCTCTTAAATATTTTATCGGCATAACCTAGAGTTGGCTTTTGTTTCGTTACAGTAAGCTAGACGAAAGGACATTAATTGAACACAACTCCGTTGTGACTTCGTGGGAACTCATTGTTTCCCTCGCGGAAGGGTTGCTCGGGGACAGATTATTATTTTAAATATTTCGTTGCGATTTCAAATGATTTACTATACGTCGCCCAAAACTCTCTGAGAATTGATATTGTGAAAAATTTTATCATTTTCTTTTTATCAAACCACAGTTCACCATATATAAAGAACTTTTCATTTATTCATCATTTTTGTCACTGTGTTGTTTAGAGTAGCCTGCAATTGCTTTTAATAATATTCGTTGCATTTTTTCTTTGTTATGCAAACGTATAGAAAAATTGTTTTGAAAATAAATCAACAATATAAATACGCGTGCTCATTGCATCGACTGCGATATAATTCTGATATATTTTGGTATATTTGACCAGAAAGGCCAAGTTCGTTGGGGAAACTAGGAGGTCTTATTAACACTTCGTATTTTAAAGACTTGATGAAATGAGATTTCTATTGTTTAGAGAGATTTTCTTCTTTATCATTAAAACACCATCTTTGTCTTCTGCAGGAACAAAGATCAAAGCGAAGACAGCTTCAATTCACTGTGAATAATGTTAGATTCAAATGAGGTATTCGTTTTTAACGAGAGCTGTATTGGTCGTGACTAAATATATGTCAACTTCTTTCTCTCTATTTGCATTGTTATTTTTTGAAGTAATTAGTGTCCTTAGCTGCCCATATGCAAGAAACGTAATACGAATTCAGCAGCCGACCTTTGGTTACTTTTTGCTGAATATATTTTGCTAAATATATTTTCATATATTTTATTTTGCTGGCTATATTTTCCCTGAAGACTTCTCCGAATTCCCTTGTGCTTCTCTCTTCCACTAAAAAAGAAACTTTAAAGAAAACGATAAAAGCAAAACCGAAAAATTTCTCTTGTAGCCTTATTTATTAAAAGCGAACCTGCGGCATAAAAGGGCAAAACCCCACGCCGAATCTAATGCAAATGAGCAAGAACAATGGATTTTGCTCATTTGCATGAGTTGGACAGCCCAGCCGCCCTTTATATCGCGGGTTTGGCTTAAATTATGGTCTCATACGCAGCCGTTGTTGACTTTGTTTCTGACATGTGCCACATGTGTTAGTCATGGTTTAAGTGACTGTGACTCAAATGTTACCCCAGCCGTAAGCAACAAAAATTAAGAAAATTTTCATGTCAATCGTTGCCAGACGAACGTCAAGGGCACCATAACAACCAACTTCCAAAAATCAACAAACATTTAAAAGCAAACTACCTTTTGCTAGAATTCCAAAATGACGCTATCCAGCCCCTGAAATTAACGTTGATCTTGCTAAGCAGTTCCAGAAAGTAACGAGACTTCCCGAAAGCAACGGCACTCGAAAGTGACATCGATGGTAGAATGACTTTGGTAGGGAAACTACATTCCCTCGAAGGGAACTACGATGTATGCAACTCTTGTATAGAATTCTGGCTAACGAAGTAATTTGTTTTACTTCCTTTCGTTTTCTGAGCTTGATCGTCCAATTCTGTGGTCGTGCTACAGTTACCTTGTTCAATAAATCTATTGAGGTGAATTGTTCGCGTATTTTAGTAGTCGTCCGTTAGTGACAACCACTCGAGAGTAACTGCTACCCGAAATTTGCAGCCCCAGGCGGCTGCTAATTCTGAAAGTAACGGGTACATGATGAAAATGGAAACATTTGACAGAGGCAAAGGTTAAGAAAGACAAGCGAAAACAAGCCGGGAGGGTGCATTAGAACAGTGAAGGAATAGCCTTTTTGCTTGTCTGTATGACTGGGAATATAGAGAACAGATGAAGTCAGTAAGCTTCAATGTAAATGGGCAGCCCGTTTGCCAATCATGTAGTGACTATTATTCAGGCAAATAGTCATGTAAACCTAAGTGAGCTCAGTTTCATTGCAAAGCTATAGTAAATCAGTATTGCCGTATTTTAACCTTATTATTTAACTCTAGTTTCTGCAAGTGCACCGGTTTCCGTTAAATCAACATGCATGAGCTTTGATACGTTCAAGGACTTTTTTACTCGAAGCGGCATGAGTTAAAATTTGCCCTCTGTTTTTCTTTTTTTTCTTTTTTTTATTTTTATGCTTTTAAATTTTGCTCTTCTGGTTTATAGCTTCTTGTTTAATGACTTCCGGCTACTCTCACTTCCGGTAAAACAGCGTTACTGAAGAATCAAGACTGCGTCTCCTATATTCCTACTTACATAACTTATGTTCAGGTTGGGTATATAGAACGATAACTGAATGAAAGGAATAACTCTTCTCCATGTCGGACATCTTCAGCTTCTTATCATGTTTAATATATATCATAAAACTTTCTTACGCATGCGCATGAGTATAGGCTGCTTGGAGCCTTTTGTTTTTCATGATTTCTTGTCGCAGATAAAAGATTGTTATCTGCTTAGCTTTTTCCTCCGTTTATGGGACAAATCGTTTGGGACTACGTTTCTTTTTCTAGAAAATATTTTTAAATCTACCTTTTTAAAAGGCTTTTCGTGATAATTGTGACCATTGGGGTATTATTTTCTGGGAAAAATAATTCGATTTACTGATCAATAAAAAATATTAGTACAACCAGGGCGAATTTTGGCGCGAAAACCTATCGGTCGCGACAGTGTACTTTCCCGCATTATCATGGTCTAAATACTGTCTCTTTTGTCTACATTTCTTAGTTTTCATCACTTTTGCGATTTTTACTTCCTATTTTAAGATAATAAAGTTAGGTATGAAGCAAGCTCCTGACTGTATTAAAAAAACACCGCGATATATTAGCCGAGACACTGTACATTTATTAAGCAGAAGAATCCATCAAAAATAGATTCATTACATTGAACAGGCGATGTTTGGTGTTTACAGAATGTTTTTAGAAACGTCCCAGATGTCTGGAGCCTTGAGACATTTTTTTTAGAAAAAACCTTGAAATATAATCTGAAGTTTCCCAGAAAAAAAAAAGTAGATCACACTTCCACTACAAACCTTTCGATTCCCACCACTTTTGTCAAAAATATCCTCGATGCAATATTTTGCCTCAAAGGTTTGTTAATTTTCCTTTTAGTTATTCATAGAAGACTTTACTCGTCAAGATTTTGGATCGAAATTTTTGGTCGCATCTGCGCTTGAAGTATAGATCGCCTCGAAACAAACCGCATATTTCGTACGAGAACAGACCATGAAGCGTTCTAGGTGACCGTAAAAATAAATATTGATTTGTTTAAAAAAAGTTCTTAGTCAGGAGTGAGTTATTTGCATAGCTGGTTTAGTTTATTAAGCAAACTAAACACGAAGGTGGCGTAGCAGGAAACATGAAAAGACAAATATCACGCAAAATGTTTTCCGTACTGTAGTGAGAAATTTCTTTGATTTTGATTATTAACTGTGTGATTGATACATTAGTTATCCGAATTAACACATACACGTATCTTCATGGCCTTAAATGATTCCATTATTTGCTTGCTAAAATTCGTTAATTCGGCGCAGCTATTGTGCACCTTCAGAGTTAGGGCCTGGTCGCACTAGAGTAGTCAAAAACAAAAATTAGCCGGTGCAAAATGACATAAAAACAAAAACATTCCACAAAAAGCGTGTCCCACTGGAGCGGTTTCTTCTGTTTTCTTCGATGTGTGCACGGGCTAATTTTTGTTTTTGACTGTAGTGCGACCAGGCCCTTAACCACAGAGTGCTTTAGCCGAGGATTTATATTCGGTTGAATCCCGATTTTTCTAATCTCTTAAGGAAAGTGAAAGGAGAGATTTGGAAAACGATTTTATCATAAAATTAAACGCTAAAAGATTTTTAGAAAACATTTTAAAACTCTAACGACGACGACGACGACTTTTCGACGCTACTTTCACGTCATTATCAAGTCAAAAAATTAAATGTAAAATTCAAACAAGAATATATAAGAAGTGAAACAATACAGAAATATTTGGTGGTCCTATGGGTATAATTCCAAAGGTAAAAATAATATAAAACTACTTATACAATTCTAATTTAAAAAAAGTAAAGTGTCAAATAAACAGTTTTGCGCGAATCGAGTCAGTTTGGGGGTGAGAAGGCTTGATGTCCTTTACAAACCACATCTCATAAATTAGGCAATCGAACTTGCTTCTGCATTTCTTTAGTACTTTAAAAAGATGGTCAATCTGTGCAAACTCATTTTCTTTCTTCTGTCCCTTCTTTAAACCACTTAAAATTTCATTCAAAGTCACGTGTACCCCCGCCTTAATAACGCCGTTCGTAAGACTGCTAAAAACGCCGGTTGTATAAGAGTCCTTAAAAACGCCGGCTGTAAGGCTGCTTTAAAACGCCAGTTGTGTAAGAGTCCTATATACAACGCATTGCGTGTGCTTGTGAAGACGGGTTTTACGTTAACATCAATCATGGATTCCAGAGAAATGGATTTCTTTGCGAACGCGATTGACTGATCGTTAAGGGAGATTGGTTTGAAAAATCGGGAGTTCGAAAAATCGAAAGTACTAAGTGGCATCGACTGAAATTACATCCAAGGCAAAACGAATTTTGGTTCGAATAATTCACTGTGATATATCAAAATATGAAACTTCAGTAGGTTATGTCATGAAAACCAACATTACCAAATTTCAATTCGACCCGGAAACAGTGGAAGTTACAATGTAAAGAGCCACATCGTGGATTCCACTGAAAATTCTATTTATTTATTTATTTATTTATTTATTTATTTATTTATTACGCGAGCACCAGTCCTTTTTAAGGTGGCTCCGGTTGTTGTTTCGGGCGCACTGATGTCTATGACAAACTTTGGGTCATAACTTTTCCGGCTCTAAAGCGATGCTTATAAAACTTTGCGAAAACTTACAGTTATTATTTAGAAATAATATGATAGAATTCGATTTCACTGGGAAAAAATATTTTTAGTGATAATCGGGCCTAAATGAACCCCACGTTTGGAACAAAATCGCACCCTGTGAAAAATTTTGCGGTTATATTTGTGTTAAATTTCTGGAATCAGCTTACATTGACTTAATACATACCCTTACCAAGTTTCAGCAAAATCGTTGGAGCAGAAGTGCGAAAGTATTAAGGCCATCAAAATTTAGCCCTAAAATTCTCTTGAAATTTCAAAAACCTGATGCTCTTTGACAAAACAATCCACGAACCCAAATTTCTGGGAGAAGCCTTCCCAATACGTGCTAAATCTAAATTCTAAGCCGATTGCAAATCGTGCGAACCGTTAAAAAATACTCACTGGTCCTGTAAATATTATAAAATGTTCCAAAACCTGCTCAAATCTCCAATGCTGCGTTTTCCATTATTTTTCGAAAATTGTCCAGCAGTTTGGTGTCAAACTCGTTCCACATGAATTTCAAGGTACTGCAATACTGTTGCATCGATTGTTTTTTTGCTTCGAAGGGCTTTCAATTGGAGAAAGAATTGTTGGAATTATAAGCTGCTCCGCATCTGAGCTCAGGCGAAACTGACAAGCAAAAGTTTATGAATACGAAATGAGCACCTGTGGAATTTATTCTTAGAATTCGCACCTTTGAAAGGGGGGCGTACGTGATATGCGCGTGTAGTCCCCGCATTTAAAAACATTGCACCACATGGAAACTTCGAATGGAGCGTACATGCTCCCTCCCCTCCTGGGGTAACTGCTGCGCATATTTTGCTCGCCCCCCTTATAAAGGTACGAATTCATAAACAAAACTCTGAAAGCTGCTTGTCAGCTTCGCCTAAGCTCAGATGCGTAGCAGCTTATGATCCCAACAACTATTTCTCCAATTGAAAGCCCTTCTAAGCAAAGAACAATAGATAGTACCTTGAAATTCATGTGGAAGGAGTTTGACACCAAACTGCTAAATATTTTTCAAAAAATAATGGAAAACGCAGCATTTCCATTTCCATTTCCATTTTATTTATTTTGCCATTAACCACATTAAAAAAAAAATATACATGTATATATAATAATAATAATAATAACAACAATAATAATAATAATAATAATAATAATAATAATAACAATTATAATAATAATACAACACACTAGAAATTTATAATAACTTAAAAGACGATAGACTACAAAATGTTTAATGTGGTAGTGACAAGGAAGCCTATATAGAAGCCGGGGGCTTATGCACTATAGGCTTCCTGCATTGGAGATTTGAGCGGGTTTTGGAGCATTTCATAACATTTACGAAATTCGTTAATGCTTTTTAACGATTCGTACGATTTGCAATCGGCTTAGAATTCAGATTTCGCAAGCATTTGGAAGGCTGTTCCCAGAAATTTGGATTCGTGGATTGTTTTGACAAAGAGCATCAAGTATTTAAAGTTTTAAGAGAATTTTAGGGCTAAATTTTGATGGCCTTAATACTTCCGCACTTCTGCTCCAACGATTTAGCTGAAACTTGGTAAGGGTACGTATTAAGTTAATGTAAGCCGATTCCAGAAATTTAACACAAATATAACAGCAAAATTTTTCACAGGGTGCGATTTTATTCAAAACGTGGTGTCCATTTAAGCCCGATTATCACTTAAAATATTTTTCCCAGTAAAATCGAATTTTATCATATTATTGCTAAACTAGCTGTAAGTATTCGCAAAGTTTTAGAAGCATCGCTTTTGAGCCGGAAAGGTTATGACCCAAAGTTTGTCATAGACGAGTGCGCCCGAAATAACAACGGAGCCACCTTAACTCAGATACCGGTTGGATTCTCGACGTGTGTTAGTGGAACATTTTGCCTCGCTTTCGTGCGGTTCAACAGCACAGCTGACCATTGCAACGCCAGCTGGCTGAAATACGCGCTTTCCCTTCGCGAGCTCTTCCATAGGCCTGACGTATTCGTGTAGGACAAGTTTTTAACTTTCTGTGTTTGGTGAGTATAATTTGTACTGCTTTTCTACCGTGTCACCAGGAGTTGTTCGGTCTTTTCTTTCAAAGCATCGTTGATTGCAAATCATGCGAAAGGAGCGACATAAAACGACCTACAAACCGAATCACGAGTTGAGCCGATTTGCTCTGATCTGTGACAAACAAACTCAACTGAGCGAATGTGCTCGGAGGCCAGTATGTCAAACGAGCCATTGTGGTCGCAAAAAAAAACGAACTGAGCGAATGTGCTCGGTGGCCAATGTGCCCAAACGACTCATTGTGGTCTTAAACATATACATTAAACATTTATTTGCTCTTAGCTTTGTTGTCATTGTTCTTCTTCTTGTACGCTTTAGTTTATTTGGCCTACATATTTCGACTCCTAATACCTAAATCAAAAGACACCAAAGACGACCTTTTTACTACAATCAATTTTGGACATTACTACCGAATACCTCCTGTCTTTGAGCCGTTTATTGTCCAATATGAACGAAAATTACACGATGATTTAACAACTAAACACAACACATTTCTTCGAACGATCGATTCAAAAGCACATGGTAAAAAGTATTCGGGGGGTTCCAAGACCATGCAAACTTAGACTAGGACCCAATGTTCACGTCCAAAAAAATCTTAATTATTATACAAACAGGAACAGGAACTTTCGGTTCGGAACATCCTCCCGCCCGATGCAGGGAGTGCATCAATACATGAACGTATCAAAGTTAATAAAAGTTGAAAGACAAATTGTTCAACATGCTTCCATCAAGTCAAGTTCAATCACGTTCAGCAGCTAGATCAGCATCGCAGGCTTCAAACAGGTGTAGCCGCTGCACTGGACGACGGTTAAGACTTCCAGATGTGGTTCGTAGCGGAGCACTTGCCAGGCCGAAGGCCTGGCTGCGCAGCCCCATACTCATAGAACCAGAACCTGTGCCCGTCATTTTTCCTGGTCATGGCTAGCGGAATGTTTCGCGGGCGCGCGTGTGCCTGCCCTCCGTCCGCCCGCCGTCGCGCAGGACCGGACTACTGTAGCTCCGCCGTCGTGCAGGACTAGCTCGCGGGCGCGTATGACGTCGCAAAACTTGCGCGTACGACGTCATGTTGAAACCAAAGCGAGGCTTTGTTTTTCGCGCGGTTACACGGCCGAATGTCAAGTCAGCTAGAAAAACACCTTGATGTTTTGCTGTGAATTTACTAAGCGGAGAAAACCGTTTAAATTAAAGGTGTTATTTCCCTGAATATTTCGCGGTTTGTTACTCAAGACAAGGATACTAATTAAGGGATACTCAGAAGCCGCTTTAGTGGAAAAAGACGAGTTTTCATGGATAAAATCTTGCTTCGAGGAACTTCATGTATTACGTTTTTATCAAATGCGGGGATGTTTGTTTTCCACGGATTTCAGAACCAGAAGCGGAGATTTGAATTTCCAAGCAAGCGAGGGACTTAAAAGTAAAACAGATTACAGTTTTCGATGAGAATTTATGTTGATATCAATCTGTGAGTGACTTTTATTAGTGTTATTGTTAGTTTTGGAGAATTGATTTTAAAACGTGCTTAAATTCAGTTGTATCGATCTCTTGAATTTTATCGAAGAAAGCTTGAACTCGATGAGCTATAATTAAATGGTACGCGTTTGTTTGTTCATTCATTAGATAGTTTGAAAAGCGATTTTATGTAAACAAAACAAGACTGATTTGATAGTACAGTTCTATCTTCACTCGCATCGCCTTATGCAAATATGTTTGTATTTTTGCAATTTTTGTTTTTCAAATCAGTTTCTCGGGCAATTTTTGACAAACAAAAACTGTATTTTATTCGGAAAGTAGTGGTAATAGTTCTTCTAGACAGAGTAAAGTTGTTTTTGTGAACTTTTGTACGGTCTATAAAAATGTACTGTGCAGACGGTCGCGTAATACTGTTTTTGAGAATTGCTAAAATTGAAAATAGCCCGTTCGTCAATCTTAATTCTTGTGCTTCCAACCTTTCACCTTAGTTAAGTTTCACCTTAGTTAAGCTTGTTCAAAGTGCGACGCTGTTAGGTTTGGGCTATCCATATATATTAAGGAAACGGACCGGATAAAACAATCACGACCTGGATGGATGGCTTCCGCGCGTGCACGTGACCACTGACCCCGAGCGACGTGATCCTCACTCACAAGAACCAAGTCCCCTTTATGGATTTCACGACCAACTTTATACTATTTCTTGAGGGGTGTCAAAGACTTCAGATTCTCAGCATGCCAACGCCTCCAAAATCCATTTACAAGTCTGTGATGATACTCAAAACGTTTGGTGATGGCTCTAGACCTGTGTTCTGAAACACGGGTATTTTTAGTTGGAAAATGCTTGGAGATTTCTTCCAATAAGAATCTGTGCAGGGGTAATAACACTGTAATCACCAGGGTCTGCACCAAGGTAAGTAAAAAGGACGACTGTTCAGCTGCGCCTCAATTTCAGCCAAAATGGTAGTTAGCTGTTCGGCATCCAACATTGCTTTGGCGAAGACTTTCTTCAGAGGTGTCTTGACACTCTTTGCAAGTCGTTCGTAAAAGCCACCTCACCATGGGGCTCTTTCCACAATGAACTTCCAGTGAATCTTCTTTTCTGACAATGCGACTTGAGTTTGGTCAGCTTCTAGTACTATTCCAACATTGCTGTAGCTCTTTGTTAGCAGCTTTCAATGCTTTTGCATTATCTGACCAAATAATGCTGCACATTCGTCTTCTTGCAACCATGCGTCGTAAGGCAAGGAGAAATCGTTCAACAGTCATGCTGCTCACCAACTCCAAGTGTACCGTACGGGTAACTGCATAAGTAAATAAACAAATGTAAGCCTTGTCACCACTGTCTTTCAAATACAAAGGACCAGCAAAATCCAGACCCACATTGGTGAATGGTTGGATAGGTTTGATTCTATCCTCAGGAAGTGGTGCCATCCGCTGCGAAAACGGCTTTAGTGTTTGGTAATGGCGACAAAGTAAGCAGTTCTTTAATGTCTGACGGACCGTCGATCTTTCTTTGACCAGCCAAAATTTCTGTCGCAGGACTGACAAAGTGTGCTCAACACCAGCATGGAGTTCACGGCAATGAACATCATTAATCAAGAGCTTGACAACAGGATGATTAGAAGGCAAGATAATGGGACGCTTCTCCTCTTCTGGTAACAGCGACTTATGAATTTTTCCTCCAACGCGAAGCAAATCACTAGTAGGACACAGAAATCGGTTTAAATTTGCTAGCTTGCTGTTGTTCAAGGGACTTCGGCGTTTAACCAATGGAATTCCTTCAGGAAAACTTGCTTCTTGTACATGGGTTATCAACCATTTCTCTGCCTCTTGTATCTCAAATCCAGTTAAAGGGTTGACCAATCTTTCCTCTTTCTTCAACTTTGAGTTGCAAATGAACCTTCTGATCCAGGCAACAGTTCTTAACAAGCGACCGTACTTGCTGAACCTCGTGAAGTAAATAACTGGCTCTTTGGGTTGCACAACACAACTAACACTAGCTTTACTCTTTCTCTCCATGTCAACAATTACATTCGAAGATTTGGACCTTAAGTCCTCAGGCCAATCTCTTTCGGACTCTTGTAACCAAGAGGGTCCTTTCCACCACAAACAACTCTCTTTCAACTGACTTTCAGATAAGCCTCGGGTAGGTAGATCAGCTGGGTTCTGCGATTCTGGGCAATATCTCCAAACACTAGGATCCAACAGCGACTGTATCTCAATAACACGATTAGCAACGAACGGTTTCCACTGTGTGGCTGATCCTCTGATCCAGTGCAAGGTTGAAGAATTGTCTGTCCAACAGACGATGCGGCTTATGGGACAATCAATTGCATCTTTAACATTGGTGCATAGTCGAGCAGTTATCACAGCAGCCATTAGCTCTAGACGAGGAAGGGTAATCTTTCGAACAGGAGCCACTCTTGACTTAGACATCACAAGACTGGTGGATGTCTGATACGTCAGGAAATGTTTCTTTACATCTTCTTGCATTCTCTTGAATGGTGCAGATGGCAAGAAACGGACTGGAAATAACTCCAAATGTGACCCTTGTTAGGGACTGTGCAATAATTATCAGGAGGGGGCCCCGGAAAATGGGCTTCAAGTAGGAAAATATTAGGTAATACCCCCCTTCAAAAGAACTGAATTTAGTTATTGCCCCCCCCCCCACCCTCTGATCAGTCAGAAATTTTGTATGACCCCCCCCCCCCCCAGCAAACACCTTTTATATACAAATACCCAGCATTTTCTTAATATACACCCACCTGTTATTGCTACGAGGTAATGTTTGTTCCAGACGTGGATATACAGCAATACTACATGTTTACTTGTTGGACATCCATATCTGGAACAAACATGACCTCGAAGCAGTGTTCGACAAAGCCATCTGATTCCACTTCTGAATCACTTCATTGCAAATCCGAGTTGCTTGCACTGGAACTCATTTCCTCGTTAACCTGCTCTTGGGTTTCTCGTGGGATGCAAGAATGATCACCACGAGCGTACTGGAGAACTCGTGCAACCAGTGCCATTTTACCTCCACTGATCTTAAAGGTGGTCAGACATGAGGGGTCATGTAGCAGGGACATGTCGCAGCGACATGTAGCAGCGACAAAAGTTTGTGTAGTACACACTGAGGGACATGTAGCAGGGAGTGTAGCGGGGACATGTAGAAGAGAAAAAATGATAGCGCTTGAACACCGCATGAAAATGTCGCGGGACATGTCTCAGGGACATTTTGTCCCCGCGACATGTCTCACGGTGTTCAACTTGTTGAACTTCATGGGACACGTCGCGGGTGACAAAATGTCCCCAAAATTGGTGTTGCACAATTATGATAGCATCAGTTCAAACGAGGGGACGTGTCGCTGCAACATGTCCCTGAGACATGTCCCCGCGACATTTTAATGTGGTGTGCAAGCGCTATGAATTTTTCCCTGTTACACGTTTCCGCTACACTCCCTGCTACATGTCCCTCAATGTGTACTACACAAATTTTTGTCGCTGCTACATGTCACTGCGACATGTCCCTGCTACATGACCCCTCATGTCTGACCACCTTAAGACCATGCTGGTTGAGATACATCTTCAATCTGCTGCAATACAATTATCTATGTTGTAGTGAAATTATGATTTTGGTACAATTTTGTCTGCACTGGTTCAAATTTATTTTGAACCAGTGCAAAATATTTGAACTGGAGCAAAATATTTTCACCAGGGCAAAATATTTGCACTGGTATATAACTATATTCTACTGTTTAAATGTTGTTGACAATAGCACAATTTCGATGTATTAAAATTCAACTTGAAACAAAAGACAACACTACGAGCCTTCGGGAAATAAACCATATAAATCCTTACTATCATTCCCCTAAGCCTCGCAGTGGTCTTGTTTCAAGTTGAATTTTAATATATCGAAATTGGGCTATTCAAATTTAAAAAGCCAGAAACGTTTTATCACAATATTCGTCTCTATATTATAGAGATAGAGAAGAATAGATAATCGTATTGCAACAGATTGAAATTGCAGTTCAGCCACAGAACAGATCATCATGTCTTTCAGTGAGAACTATAAACACTTGAAATAAAATGTTAAGCCCCCCCCTCCTCTTGAGTGACTTATTTTACTTTGAGCCCCCCTATCCTTGCTTTGATTTTACTTCATGCCCCCCCCCCCCCTGGTTTTCCAACCCCCCTCCCCGATAATTATTGCACAGTCCCTTATCCGGTAAATCTTAGGCATGGCATCAGGGTCCAGATCCCTCCACAGGTAACGATGCGAATCCCTATCTTCTTCTTTCAAGCGAATCTGTAAAAACATCTTCTCAATATCACCCATAATACCCACTTGATTCATTCGGAAGCGCAAAAAAATCCCAACCAAATCTGGCTGCAACGCAGGGCCCGCTTCTAAGCAGCTGTTAAGAGACACACCATTACTATCCCTCGCAGATGCATCAAACACAACCCTTGTCTTAGTTGCCTGCTTATCTACTCTTATGACTGCATGATGTGGAAGATAGAACACAGGGAGCCCATCTGGTGTTGCAATTTGCTCACAGGGTACTTCCTCTGCTACACCGTCGTTCACATACTTGTTAATGGCCTCTCGATAGTACTTGGCTTTGGCTGGATCTTGGAGCAACTTCTTTTCTAGGTTGTACAGCCTACTTTCTGCTTGCTTGTAGTTATCTTTCAATACAACGTTATCCTCTTTCCATGGAAATGACACTTCATATCGACCCTCCTTGTATGTTTAAGTGTCTTCAAACTTCTTTAAGACCATGGCTTCACTGTTAGTAGTAGAAACTGAACTTTCAACAGGTTTGACACCAATGGACTCCAAATTCCAGAACTTCTGAAGTGTTTCATTCAATTGCTCCTCAGTAGAAACGTGAACATTCATAGACACAGTGCCTTCTTGGTCATGACCACCTGTTGGTCCAAAGAAGACCCAATCTAAGGATGTGCGAACTGCAACGGGTTCATTGAAACCACCTCTTATAATGTCTCTTGACACAAAGCAATAATAGAAATCCATGGCGATGAGCACATCTATCTCCTGCTCACCTCTAGGAAATTCTTCAGGAAACTTTAAGTCATGAAGATGAAACCATCTTGAGGGATGAATATCCACAGCTTCGGCTGGTCGGCATATAACTGGAGCAGTAAGTGCTTCAATACATTGAGTTTTCCCAGGTTTGTCAACAGGTGCCACAGTAAAAGCAATTCTCTTTCTCAAAGTGTCCTTAGTCTAAATCCAGCCGAGACTGCAATCCTAACACTCTTCCCATCCAGACCAATCTCATCAACGACACTCTGCCTAACAAAGGACATTTGCGAACCAGGATCAAAGAAACATTAGACAACCTTTGAGCACCCATTCGAACCACACAAAACAGCTGGTACAGTTTGCAGAATCACCTTTCCCACTGATTTGACTGCTATGGAGCTTGGCACAACCGAAGACGACACAGAGGACCTGAGGAGGAGGATGGTAATTCAGGGGTTGTTGTCTTGTCACAATGTTCCTTAAAATCCACCAGAGTTTCCGTAAAATCCTCAAAATGATGGCGCCAATCGCCGCAATGCGAAGACCAACTTGACCAAATTCTTCACAACAACAAACGGAGGTCCAACTTTTCCGCTCGTATCTTCAAACAATCTTCGATAATGTTGATCCGGCTCGAAGGTCCATGTCTCTGAGCGGTTTATTGTCCAATATGAACGAAAATTACACGATGTTTTAACAACTAAACACAACACATTTCTTCGAACGATCGATTCAAAAGCACATGGTAAAAAGTATTCGGGGGCTTCCAAGACCCTGCAAACTTAGACTAGGACCCAGTGTTATGCATCCAAAAAAATCTAAATTATTCTACAAACAGGAACAGGAACTTTCGGTTCGGAACACCTCCCAATATTTTTTCGGACAATTAAGAAATATCAGTGATACTTGATTTGAAACTTTTCATCTCAGTTTCAAACCTTTACTGTAAATTCAAGTCACCGTAGACAGAAACTGATAGCTTTAATCGCTGGTCTAGTTGATAACCTTAAACTTGCAACAACAGTCAGTAAAAGCATTTAATTAAAATTACCTTGACGCTAAAGCCAAAGGTCGGATTAGTCAATAAATAAATAATTGAAATCTTTTCTCTGTACCTTTTATTTGCGTTCAACGGCCTTAGTACATATAAATTATATCTCTTTCAGCTAGAAGGCAGACTAAAAGATTGGCCGGGCTATATAAACTGTAAAGACTTGGTAAAAATACCAGACCCGACGTTCGAAATCAGTAATGAACTGATCGATTGTATTTTTGTTTCAACACTGTATATGTTGAAGGTCTGTACATGTATTGGGTTCGGTTTAATCTCTTGTCAATGTATTAATTTGCCAAAACTTCTTAAAATGTCTTAAAATGCAATGTTCAATAGCTTTCGATTGCGAAGTGACCATGTTTCAAAATTCTATCTACAGATTCGTCTCGTGCTAGGTGAACCAGCATTGCATACGTTTAAGTGAAGGATTGATTTTCAGTCAAAGACAAGGGGTTAAGTAGCATCTACTGCACATTGCGCTTGGCATCAAGCTTTATAACAGAACTACTAAGGACATCGTTAAGGATATGCTTAACACGCTGGAATATAAATCACTCACCTTCCATTCAGCTTTGACCGATAATAAATTAATCCTTTCTCGAGAAACGTTAAACGGACCTGGTTTTGACTGCCCGGCCTAAGGATTATGTCAACAAGGGGCATAGTTAGAATTTTCCGTTGATTTGCTACGTAATAAACCGTTCCACCTTTACTTTATTGTCGTTATCACCCTAAAAGCTCACATTGTTTTTAAAGAAAACTCTTCAAGGTCAACATCATCATCCGATCATCAGTCATGTTTCATCGAATTTGAATGATTCTTCGTGGTATCGGGAAATAATTTTTAAAACAAAAATCACCGAAAGAACTATTAATATTGCTTTGCATCTATAATGTTTTCCTGTATCGTTGCAATTTGGACTATCATCCATGGATCCAACTCTATAATCACGATTCAGTGAAGTCCCGAAGAACATTTGAGTCTCTCTTGAAGAAGGAAATGGACTCATTAAGTAAAGGGTTACCACAAGGCTGGTAGTCATTTATTTGTGTAACGTTCCTACTTTTAAAATTCTTATGTCGCAATGAAAAGTAAAGGACCATTCCGTCACGTGTTTAGAAACGCGAAAAGGCAGAATTCCAAGGTCTTCGTAGGAAGACAAGGAAATTCAAGGTGAAAGGTCAATGACCGGAGCAGGATTAAGTCGATTAACGTCGAATGATAAAATTCCTAATTAAAAGTCCGAATGATCTCGACAAAACCACAAAACACCCTGCATGCGACAGAAAATACTTAATTGTTCACTTGAAAGCGTCCTTTTTATAGGCGTATAACTGTATTATTGTTCTTAGAAAAATTCAACACGATGATACAGTGTAAAAGCAGCGTTAAAGCAACAAAAAATATCTGAGCTATCTATAATAAAGGCAATTTGTTCAGCCTGATTTTGCTCCCTTGGAGCTTCCATGTGGGTTATCGTAATGTCATCTGGGCAATTAAAAACGAACCGGTTCATGTTTTGTACAGAGTTGTATCTTATACAACGAACATACCTGATGGATACTGCAGATAGTTATATTACTGTTTGAGAAAAAGGGCAACATCGTTTAGTTTCAAGACATGTTTCGTTTGTTGCCAATTCCATCTTCCGTTTCTGACAATAAATGTAACAAAGTTGAATTTGAATTTATAATAATGCTAACTAGAGCAGTAACACAAAAAAATAACATAGTTGACAACAAAAGAAATATGGCAGATGCGGGACAAATTCAACAATGTAGCATTTATCGGTCTTTGAACGGATGGTTGTGGTGACTGCTGAAACACATCTTGGAAACTAAAAAAATGTTTTCCGGCCTTTTTTTTGTGTGTGCTGCTTTTTAGACATTTACTGAGATAATGATATATGTTGTGTCCTCAGAATTCAGGAGCGTACTCTGGAATTTCTGGTAGAGGTTGCTGAGCGGCTTTAATACCTTTTAAAACGACAACCCATTTTCAGATCTATCTTGCATTGTCCACGTTTTTAGTCAAGCCAAAATTGCAAAACCAAACCTCGGAATAAAGGGCAAAACATACCATTCTTAAGACCAAATTTGTCAACTTCTCAGTATACTCAGTTTCAGACCAAAACAGATCGAAAAACCTTTTTGAGGTCGGACATGTCGAATAAATAGCTTTTATTTTTTAAGGAGAAGAGTAGTATCCTTAAGGATTCCTTAGTATTCGTTTAGGGGGAATGAATTCCTTCTCCTCGGAAGTTAGATCTTGTTTCATTGTTTCTTGTTGGTGTACTGCTATATATCTTTAAAACTCGTTGTTGAACGACTGTTTTCTCCGGAGCAATGGCAGACTTTTGATCATAGCTATTTTAACAAGAGTTCCATTTATCATATCGGTTGTCCTAATAGGCCATTTGCACGATGACGTCATATGACTACAACTACCAGAATCCTTCAGTTTTTTGTTTTGTAGTGCAAATTAGGGCTATTGTTATTTAAACCGCACTTAGTCCAGCCATATGGTGCTAAAAAATACCCGGATTGTGCACTTCGGGGTAAAAGCACCAAACTCGGCAAGATAATAGTACTAAATGTACTGATCACTTTTAGCTATGGACCCCATCCAAATACAAACGGGGGGAGGCACAATGTGCCCTGGGGGGGAGGGGGTGTAGCCGTTTTCTTTAGGACGGAAAATATCCAAAGAAAGGAAACAAAGAGGGTCTGGATAACTTCACATTCTCATTTTCTTGACAGTAGCACACGATTTACTCTATAAAACATCTCAAAAACACTTTAAGGATGTATTTCATTAAAATATCTCTTAAAAATGTTTGAAAAATTCCTTTTAAAAGGTCTACCTTTCGATGAAAGTGAAATGGTGAAGTTGTGGCATTTATCTAACAGTGAAAATACTTTAAATGTATCCTTTGATAGCTCTAAATTGGCCATTTCATTTTATAAAACTATTTTTGAGAGGGTTGCTGCTGGAATGAAAGAGAGAGCATGGGAAAGAAAAAGGCCTGGTTACTCAGGAAATTCAACATGGCGGCCATCAATGCCTGTGTTTTTGCTCGCTCGTTTGGGTAACACTATGCGTTTTTTTGGCCTCAGAAAGGTAAGATACATAATTATTTTTCTATGTTTATGAAAGCAAAGTCATTTTGTAAGAATTTATTAGTCAACTTACCAGGAAATTGGAATAAAACAGAGAATACTTACAGACACTTTAGTGAGGTCGAGCAAGCAAGACACAAATGTTACTCACTGTTTAATTTTCCATTAATAAGTCCTTCTTACTTTCTTTTTCCTTTTCAATGCTAGAAATAAAAGTACTGTGTTTAAAGACGTAAAGAAATGGAAAAAGACAGTAAATCTGAAATTGTAGCTCAAGTCGACTGGCACAAGTGTGTGTTGTGCCAAAAAGTTACGTCGGATAGATTACGATGTCCTTTCGACTCAATGCAAAATGAGGCGGATTCATGGTATGATTCATTGTGTCTTAGCATCCAGAAGTCTCGTGAACTTGGTTGCATGCCTTTTGAAACACGATTATTGACACTAGGATTACAAAAAGAAGAATTATCACAGCTATTTCGTGAAAAGCGGGCTAAATGGCACAAGTCATGTAGAAATCAGTTTAGTACTCTGAAGCTTGAGAGAGCACAAAAACGAAAAGCTGGTGACAGTGATGGGAAACATGATGAAAGTAGAAAGAAGTTACCCAGGAGGAGCACAGATACAGAAGTCAGACAAGCCTGCTTCTTCTGCGAGGAAACCTCTGGTGTACTTCACAGAGCCTCAACTTTCAATTTAGATCGCAACGTAAGAGAAAGCGCCAGTATCCTTAACGACACGATCTTACTAGGAAAACTGAGTGCCGGAGACATGGTCGCACTCGACGCTATGTATCATACTCAGTGCTTATCAAAGCTTTACAACAGAGCTGCAAGAGTGAAAAATCAAAATGTTGTACCGACTGATAATGACTCCATTTTCCAAGGCATTGCCCTCGCAGAACTTGTCTCATTCCTTGAAGAATGTCGAAGTGATTCAGATGATAATCCAGTGTTCAAGTTGTCTGAGTTATCTAAAATGTATGCATCAAGACTAGAGCAGATGGGGGTTGACATTTCACAGCGAGTTCATAGCACTCGTCTTAAGGAGCGCCTAATACAGCAATGTCCGGAGTTAACATCACATAAAGATGGCCGTGACGTTCTTCTTGCTTTTAGTGAAGACGTTGCAGCTGTTCTGAAGAAAGCCACTGAGAACAACACCGACAGCGAAGCAATGTTGATTGCAAAAACAGCTAACATTATACGTCGGGACCTCCTCAACATGGAAAAAAGCAAGTTCCGCGGCACATTTGAAACTAACTGCCAAGAAGCCTCTGTCCCTCAGTCTTTACGAAGTTTAATTGAAATGATTATGGGTGGATCTAGTATTAAGACGCAGTCAAGCAACATTGTAGAGAATCAAGCTGCACTTACCGTATCACAGCTGATACGATTTAACTATGTGGTGCGACGTCGCAAAGAGTCACAAGCTATTTATCATGCAAAGGATCGCGAGACTCCATTGCCAACGTATTTAGGTCTCCTGGTACATGCAGAAACAAGAAAAAAGGGCTTGATTGACAAGCTATGCGACCTGGGACTTTCTATTTCCTATAACAGAGTCCTAGAAATCTCAAGTGAAATTGGCAACAATGTGGGAGCACGATTTCAAGCAGAGAAAGTGGTTTGTCCTTCCAACCTCAAACTGAACCTGTTTACTACAAGCGCGGTCGATAACATCGACCACAATCCCACTTCTACCACCGCAACTGGTTCATTACATGGCACAGCTGTATCCCTTTTTCAACACCCTACCAAAGAGAATCATGGCCAGGAACGAGCCCCTGTACACCCGCCCTCTGATCAGCCTACCTCCCATGGTATTGCTCCTCTTCCCAAGCAATATGCAGAAGTCCCCCCAGTACAACCATGGAGAACTGATCCTTCATTTCCAAGTACTACAGTGAAAGCAGGCGACTTCCACCGTTTAACTATAGATCTTTCAGATGAGAATAGATGGTTGGAGCAGGTTAAAGATGTAGTTGAAGACAACAGTCAAGATCAAATGCAAAAAAGTTGTATATTTTGGGCTGCATTCCATGCAAGTCGAACCGCAGCAGTTACAGACATTCCGCCAGATATCTCTTGTCTACTGCCGCTGTTTCAAGAAGAGGCAAAATCTGTTGCTATGATTTTGCATTCAATGAACACAGTTAAATCGTCTGTAGAATTTCTTAATCCAGGGCAAACTCCAGTAATTACTTGTGACCAACCACTTTATGCAATTGCTAAAAAGATCCAGTGGCAATGGCCGGAAACACAAGGGGAAAAGAATTTTGTTGTTGTTCTCGGAGGACTCCACATTGAGATGGCAGCATGGAGAACACTGGGTGATTTACTTGACGGAAGCGGTTGGACGAGCGCAATAACGCAAGCTAACGTCGCATCATCTGGAACAGCTGACTCGTTCCTGAAAGTGTCCCATGTCTCAAGAACCAGACATGCCCATCAAGTTACTGCTTGCAGTCTCCACATCTTAATGTGTAGAGCCTATGATGAGTACGTTGAGGAACTTTCAGAGAACGATACCAAACTAGAGTTCCACCAGTGGCAAGATTACAAATGTTCCTCATGCCCGCAATTTAAGTACTGGTCAATGGTCTTGAAGATTCAACTGACGATCCTTTTGTTCGTACGATCACTGCGGGAGGGCCGATTCAGCCTCTACAAAGAATCTATCAGAAATTTGCTTCCCTGGTTTTTTGCACTGGACAAAGTCAATTATGCACGATGGCTGACAGTACACCTACATGACATGATTCAGCTAGATCAGACTTGTCCTAGCGTGAAGCAGAAGTTTGAGGAGGGTTCCTTTGTGGTGCGAAAGACGCAGAGGAAGTTTTCTGCCCTAGCAATCGACCAAGCTCACGAGCAAAACAACAAGCTTGTAAAAGGTAGGTGTGGCATATTAAAGTAACTTATTAATATGAATGTTTGGTTCAAGCAACTCAGTTGATAATGTAATTAAATTGGCCATCATTAACACGCAGTTACAAAAGCTGATAAAACAAAACAATCGTTCTCACTCCCCCACTACCAAGATGTTTGAGCTTCATTGGCATTCTCATAAATTAGGCTTTCTTGTATTTTCATAGGAGATGGTGGTGCCGTGGGATTAACAGAGTACTCTGCCCAACTCCTGAGGTGGATGGTGTCAGGACCTGAAATTGCCAGGCTTATCACGGAATTTGAGTCTATTCAGGATGCAATTAAGACAAAGCAAAGCAAAGGCCCAGACGTTCACCATCATGAACAGATGAAAAGTGCGCAAGAAAGGTTCCAGACACATGTTAGAGCTCTCGTCGACTCCTTTGAAACTTTAGGAAATCCCTTTAAAGAAGACAGCGACGATCTGCTTGTCCTGGACACAAAAGAAATTGCTAGTGCGCAAGTGGTAACGACAGTCAACGGGATTGAGAATGCCGGCCAGGAGCAGTTTCAGATGTTTGTGGAGGAACGCCTTATAAAACGCAAGAAGGAAGTAACAGATGTTATAAAGCTTAACAAGTTTCCGTTGTTCCGTAACCCGAGGAAGTCACCTTCAAAAGAGAAGCTAGACGTTGCCTCCCTAAAGCAGAATTGTTCCCTGTTTTCCCAGTTATACATTTCTTGTCAAGTACGTCAAGGAAATCTAGACGAATTCTTCGCTCACGAAAACCAAGCATATCCTCCGTCCATTTCGAAATTTGGTGACCTGCGACTAAGCGTGAAGTCTGACTTGCTGAAGTGCCTGGAAAAACTGACAGCAAACCCATCTATCACTCCAAAAGTAGATGCGATGCTTATCGATGGTGCTGCCCTTGTTAACATGTTGAAGCCATCTGGAGCATGTAAAACATTCTCTGACTATGCAAATAAAGTTTACTTGCCCTACATCAGTGACCAGTTTCAGAGTGTGCAGCGGATTGATATCATTTGGGATAGATACATTCCAAACAGTTTAAAGGCCCAAACCCGTGACAAGCGTGGAAGAGGCGTCCGTCGCAGAGTAGAAGCAGATGTAAGGCTTCCTGCTAACTGGGGAGAATTTTTGAAGGTAGAGTCCAACAAAACAGAGCTGTTTCAATATCTAGCTATGCAGACGACCACGTTGCCATGTGAAGCAAACAAATGTATTCTCTCTACAAGCGACACTCTCGTGTTGTCATCTTCGGTTGATGTTACGCCTGAAATATCACCTTGCACGCATGAGGAGGCTGATACAAGGCTGATTTTGCATGCATCTGAGTGTGCACGTCAAGGTATTGACAAGATAATTCTTCGTACAGTAGACACTGATGTCGTAGTGCTTGCCATTTCCAACTTCAGTCGTTTACGGATTAGTGAGATGTGGATTGCATTTGGAGTTGGTAAGCAATATAGATACATTGCAGTACATGACATCGTCAAGGCTCTTGGAGATGAGAAATCTGAAGTGTTGCACGTTTTCCACGCGTTCACAGGCTGCGATCAGACATCAGGATTCTTAGGACGAGGGAAGAGCACAGCGTGGGCCACATGGATGTCCTATGGAGAAGCCACTACAGCTTTCATGGCCCTTAGCAAAATGCCTAGTATACATGATGTCCTAAATGCTATGCCTGTGCTGGAGAGATTTGTGGTGCTGTTGTATGACCGGACAAGCCTGTGCGAAGGAGTCAATGATGCCAGGAAAGTTCTTTTTGCACAGAAGGGACGAACCCTTGAGAACATCCCCCCTACTGCTGATGCATTATTACAACACACCGAGAGAGTGGCCTACCAAGCTGGTCACTGTTGGGGACAGTGCATGGTTTCTAATCCTGAACTACCTTCTCCTAGTGAATGGGGATGGGCAAGATCCGAGTCAGGTGCATGGAAGCCTCGGTGGAACACATTACCTGAAGCATCAAAAGTATGCCAGGAGCTGGTGAAATGTGGGTGCAAAGCTGAGATAGGTTGCAAAGGACGTTGTAAATGTTTGAAAGCTGGAATGTCTTGCACTGCGCTTTGTAAATGCGGCGGGGAATGCGAGGGAGAGGACTAAGCTCGCTGACTTTACAAGTTCAAAAAAAATACAGAGGTACGTACTCCCTCCCAGGTTGTGCCTCCCCCGTTTTGTGAAGAAAATATAGTTGGAATCAGACGACCGTCCTTACGACATGCCCTGCTAATATGGCAAATTCGGCTCAACTTTACACCTTTTCCGTGAATTACAGCAATGTTCTTGAAAATTGCAACTACACCAACCCCCTAAGTACAAAATCACCCCACCCCCCCGGCTGGGGTCCATAGCTAATATTGTTCAGCAACTTAAATAGTAAGTAGGTATTATCATATATAGCAAATTCGGCTCAACTTAACACCTTTTTTTTGAACTACAGCAATTTCTTTGAAAATTGCAACTACCCCACCCCCCTAGGTAAAAAAATTCCCCCCCCTGGCTGGGGTCCATAGCTAATATTGTTCAGCAACTTAAATACTATCACCATGCCAAATTTGGTGCTTTTACCTCAAAGTGCACAATTTTTGCACCATATGGCTGGACTAACTGGGATTGCAAAATTTAAATAAGAAAGGAAAAACGAAATGAATTCTGGTAGTTGTAGTTAAATGACGCCATCGTGCAAATGGCCTATTGAAGCATGCACGTACAAAAACAGTGACAAGTGATGAAAAACAAGTTATGAAGGCTTCGTCAATAGATTGTTATGTTAATGACGTGATACAATCCCACCATCGACAACTTATGCACGTTCTCAGTCGAGTTGAAGGGGTAGGCTCATATAAATGGAACTGCTGACTTGTTTCCGTGATTTCATTTTACGAATACTAATTGAAAACAACTGGGATAAAAGCTACACCGAAAAAGACCCGTATTGACATGATCGGAAGGAAACTGTATATGCTCTGTATTCTACTGAAGATACTGAAGACTAAGTCTAGAGTTTATTTTTTCCCACTGGACATCAATGACATAAAACGGACTTCTACAGCAAAAAATCACACAAAACCCCAAGTATTAATAGTTCCAATTTGATGATTTTCGTGGCGAGGAGAACGAATAGGAGATAGCGGCTAGGAGATAAAAGGCATTCCTCACATTTCGGGATCATTTTACTGAATCCTGAGGAGTTCTGCGTCTGATCGACCAAGCAGATGTTTTTGAACTACACGTCTCAAGCATATCAGTTTCCCTTCTAGACTATCCAGAAACAACAGGTACACTATTTTTTATATAAGACTGACCTTTTTTTAAAAAACGTCGAGGCTGAGATTTGCCAAAAAACGTGCTGGAACCTTTCCCAGGCTGAGATAAAGTTTACAATGAGATAAAGCAACAGTTTGGTGAAAAGTACGGTCCAACCCCGGGGGGGGGGGGGGGTACTCCCTATAATGGGCTATACGGGGATGCTGCGCCCGAAAGGGGTACCTTTTTGAGGCTAGAGGTATATGAAAGGGTGGGGATTTCACGAAGAATAGGAAAGGGAAGTGAAACCACGCCGTTGAAGCATAAAAAAAGGTAGGCAAAACTGCCATTTAAGTATTATAAAAAGGGTCTTTCAAAATATGTCAAAGAGATGAACGTAAAGGCTCTGAAAGGGGTACCATTTTCATTGAAAGGTATATGAAAGGGGTACCTTTTCTGTTAAAATCGGTATATGAAAGGGTAAGGGTTTGGACCTCGGGGCGGAGCATCCCCGTACAAAACTGTGTTCAGTACCCCCCCCCCCCCCCCCCCGGGGTCCAACTGAATCCAAAATATACAAAAAACATACCGTGACATGTACAAAACAAAGCATACAAATATTTTTCTATTATATAATAGTAAGCATAAATAACCATTGGAAAATTTGTATTTTTAGCCTTTCATTACTGTCTTCTTATTCAGAACTATAATTTACTGAAATACCATATCAATATCCTTTAACGAGTGTGAAAAACATATTGAAATCGCACTGAAAAAAGACGTTCCGTTCCAGCTAAAATAAAAATAGACGTTGATATATATTTATAAAAAAATGTACATATAATAATGGCTTACTTCCATCGCAAATCTATCTGTCTTGTTTATTACTTCAAAATGTTTCAATTGATAACTAAATAAGTCGATTTCTACTTCGGGAACTTTCAAATCCGAAAAACAATACATGGCACAAATCTAAAACTTTAAAAAGTTACGGCATATGTATATAGCTAAAACAACGTTTCCTTCTTACACAAAGTTTCTTATTGAATATACATGCATTCGTCATTTCACTACTCCGCGTTTCATCAGTGTTTCTTGTGACGACTTGGGTGATAACAAAATGCAATAAAGAGCACATCACACACAGCACAGGAAACACTAAAACCTTGTTAATAAAAAAGATATTCATTGATTTCAGACTTGACCTTTCGGATCGGATGCACGATGACTCTTTGCTGTTTGTTTTTTAAAGGGGCAATGTCGGCTATTTTTAGTACCACTTTGAAAAACCAAAGACACATGTATTGATTGGAATATTCAAGCAATACTGAAGCTTTGTTAACGAGTACCATACTAATCCACTGAAAGTATCAATCAGTGTTATTGGCTGCGGGTGGCGCGGAAAGAAATGAATTGTAACATTTTTTCAAGTTCTTCCCTTGTGTCTTGGAAAAAATAGCTTACACCTGATTATGAATTGTTTTCTCTTAGAGGAATCACTAAAAATAGCAAAATTTTTAGTATAAAAAGAGTCAAATCCCCGTGAAATTGCCCCTTTAATATCTTCGGATATTACGATGGCTGGTTCTAGTTGACCCTGTGTACGTGCTCAGAATCAGTCAAGGGACTTAGCCGCAGGATCCATTTGGAGTGAGAGTACTCGGAAACTCTTCAATTCATTCCAGTGGCGACAAATGCAGACGTAATAGGTTATGGCCATTTTTATGTTTTGCCTCAGACCGTGCTATAGAAATGTTCTTAGAACACCAATGAGATGATATCAAGTGATTTCTTGGAGGAAGAACAAACCAAAATAATTTTACTTAGCAAATTTTCCAAAACACATGGAACGGGCCAATGTTTTCGAGTTACAATCTATTTCAATCCTGGCCATCCAGTCAGAGACACTTGTTTAATATGTAGTTTCAGTGTACTGGCCGACAGTTATCTTAAGCAAAACTGGGCCATTATTTTCGAGTTTCCATTGATGCAAATAGCAGGAGGACCCAACGAGTCGTTTCCGTGGAAAGGCTGTTCGGATGAAGGCTTTAATTCATCTTAAATCCTCATAATTAATTAGACTTAAAACCCGGCAGTGTTTTCTTTAGTAAAATGACACCTCAAAGATTCGTAACATCGGAAAATTTGACGACTTCTGTTTTCGGAGGGGAAAAAATGCCGTTTTGGGTACGGAATAAGGACAGCTAATATTTTCGGTAAGGAGCCTCGGAAGCAGCTTGTAAATTCAGTCGTGGGATACGATTTCTTTCCTTAACATTTTCTACCGCAGAAACATTCAGCTAAAAAAACCCGAAAGGCTGGCTCCAACTAGCCTTCGCATTGTTTCCTTTAAAGGCACTAAAATGATGTGGAAAAGCACTGAGTACAACGCCATTTTAAAAATGTTCCTAAGAGCGTCTTTTACCACGTACCTGCGCCTGCAGTGACGTGTCTCAATGTCTGCCAATTGTGTTTATGTGTAATTTTCAGTCAAGGTGGTTGAAAATGAACGCCACAGACACAGATACAAATGCGCAGTTTGGTGTATCAGTGAACTGAAAGGGAAATAAAAAAAGCTGGAATAAAGGGAAAAGCCACAAAAAATAGAAAGAAAATTCAGTCCTCGATTAGGATTTTGCTTGATATTTATCGATTTGTTTGTTTTTGCGAAGGTGGCTACCGCTTCCTAGTAAATGCTACTTACCTGAAGAAAATAAACCTCAAGATTATCACCAGGATTATGTTTGATTACCCGCAATGCAATGTTATGTCACTTTTGAATCACTCAGCTCTATCTTAGCAAAATGTAATAGTATTTCATGAACATCTTGACTTGGTCGAGTTAAGTTAGAAATTTGATTGACATTTTAGACATGTTCAGGAAAATCGGAAGAATTGTTAAATGTTTCAATAAAATGACTTACAGAATGTCGAAATAACATGGTATTTAAAGAATTTAAATTGTCTTTGTCAAAAAAATTGGTGAAGGTAATTCGTTTAAATTTCCACAAGTTAGAACCCCTCTGTACCATGTGTACCACGTAATTAGAATGCAGTATCACAGAAAAGTGCTGCTCAGCGGCTTTCCCGTGAATGGTTACACCCAATAATTTCATCGACAGTCTAAAAAGTTAGAACCATGTTATTCATCATAATCAATAGTGCCACAGAAAGTACGGTGCGAAAGTACTGGTCACTTTCAGAAAATCTTAAAACACAGTGAATCAACCCTTAACCCTTCAACTCCCAGAGTAGTGTATTTTTAACTTTTGAGTCTGCTGACGAAATTCTGTTGTGTAACTAGTCAAATGAAACCTCTTCGGCAGTCAGTACTTTCGCATGGTACCATTTCATTTTCAATATTTTCAAAAACAAATTTAGAATTCTTCTTGAATTTTGATGTTTGGCATTCTTGGGAATCCGGAAATGGAACTTTGTCAGTGAACGTCTAGTATCCTCAATTCGCGTGACTCAGAATGGCTTAGTATTGATAACATGGAGAAATATTGGATATATATTGTGTACTCTTTGGGTTTGAAACGAACCATATGTCATTAAATGCAACATCACCATCATTTCAATTCATGAAAACATGTTTCGATATCATGACTTAGTCAATACTCATATCATAGTAAGATAAGTCAAGAATGATTTGAAATTAAACATTCAACCTGTTCGGCTCTATAAGTTCACCTGTTCACATTTTGTCTAAAAAAAAAAGGAAAACGAAAAGAAAAATTGCTGAGAGAAAACAAGAAAACAACTCAGTTGCTAAGATGAGGAGTTGATCCAAAAAATTCATAGCACTGTACATTTAGCCCCTCTTTGTTCCATGTTGCGTGACTGGATCAGATGAGTTTAAAAGAAACCTAGTATACCAGTACACCAGGCCGTATATCATGAAGATTTTTTGCTTATAAAGCAAAGCCTTTTCAATAATGTTTTTCTATGGTTTAATCGCATTTGCGTTTTCTTTTTCGTGGATACGAAATACTGTACACAAAGAAATCAACAATTTGCTTTATTGTTAAACTAACATTTTTTAGCATGGCTAGAAAGTGTATATCAAATGAATGGTTTGATTGAGATATTTTATACAAACTGCGTGTTCTCCGAATATTCCAGTTATCTAATCTGATTCTCCATCTTCACCCCCGCGATAAATGATTTTAAAAATAGATTGTTTTAGTGTCCATCCGGTGATGCAATATAAAAGACTCCGTATTAAATGTATGTGAGGCAGACATTCACGAAATTAAGAAAGAAGTATGCTGAAAATCGAAGAATATATCACCCTGCCGGGAATAGTGAAAAATGCTGCGAAATAAGAGACTACTTCTGTAACTCCCGATGCTGAGAGAATTTCCCGCCAAAACACGATGAAAATACAAATGCAAATATTAAAGGGCTTTTACGTGAATCGTCAATGTTTCTAACATTGGTTAGCCCAAAGGGACATAACAACAATCATCGTATCCTTTACACTTTAAATTTGTTTCAGCTATTGGTTGAGTCTCTCCAAGCAAGGGGAAATCGCAAATGAGATGTTTAAGTCCAAGAGTAAATAAAATTAGCTTAGAACATCTGTATTTTCTTTGTTGAAAATGTTCTCACGTTTCTTTAATTCAATGATGAAGCGATGAAGTGATGAAGTCATTTATTAGATCGCGGAAGATGTTAGAATGATTCGACCTTCCTGGTTCATAATTGTCGATAGATTCGTTTCAGAGAAGAAATTTAGAGTATTAAACCTTGAACCTACATTGAAGCCACATCAAAACAATTCAACTCAGATGTCTTTCAGGAAGTTTAACAACCGATCCCAAAGGATCTTTGTCTCGAATTCGTATTTTGGGAGTATACATCCGTTGTTTTGTTTCCAAAGTAAATAAGGAAAGCAAATAATCGCGGAAGTTGAATAGCAAACTTTGTTACATTAAAAACAAAATCTGTCTGCCTCTTACTTCATTTAAAAGAAAAATTAAGCAAAACAAAAGACGCACCACACTTCATGCACTCACCTTTGGTATTCCGTTTTCAATCGGATTCAGTGTTGTGTTGACTTAAAAGATCATGATAAATTGTGATATCTTCCACTTTGACATAAGATTTAACCAGCACTGATTTGGAAACAGTTTTTCATTATTAAACATTCGAATTATCATTCGTATGAATAATAGATGTCCATTTCTATGGAAATTTCTAAACGTGATAACTAGCCAATTTTTGTAGATATTGCTCGTCAAATATTTATCTCTGGTAAGCGAAAACTTATTATATTGCAGAAACTTCGGCGAAGAAAAGAATACATGTTGACAATTGGATGTCAGAAATGAAAAACAAATATAATAGAAATTAGTTCTGAATGAATCATAGCAAAGTGCTTCTCAATGCTCTAATAAATGATTACAATGTTTCGTATCATCCCTTTCCTTCTTGTTAGCAAAGATAATATTAAAGCAGAAGAAAGCGAGACTGGAAAAGTCTGAAAAATAAAGATTTGTACTTTTCTTTTAAAATCATGGCTCTAGCACTCACTGATAAAGCAACTAGATAAAGATCCCAAGTTATAATTCTCGTATTCGATGAATACGTCTTAAAAAATCCCAGTCGTAGTGATCGAAACCACAAATCACAAAACCGCAATACAAAGTTCTTGGATTATTAAAATGTTTAACCAAGAACACAATTTCCACAAAACTGCTGTGAAAAATTAATGTTACCTTATTTTTTCTTTCACAGAAGGATGGACGGCAACTGACCACACACAATCATCTATTAACGCGAAAACGTGAATACGTATAGATCAACGAACAGCTCGAAAAAGCCTTTGTTCCTTAAATAGGCAATGCATGGTTACCGTGCGTTAGATGTCGTTTGTGATTGGACAGTTAAACAAAATAAAAAAAACACATATAGAAGACAAGTATCATCATATACAACGTAAATTATGATTTTTAACACGTCAGCGACGCAGTAGGTCAATACTTTACAATCGAAATATCTCTTCGAACCAAATAACTTCTACGCATCCATCGACAGCTCTGATTTCCCGAACTTTCTTTTTTCATCACTTAGCACTGTGAAGTGCAAAAATAAAATAAAAGGATCTACGGACGAGAGTAATTGACACTCAACTATTATGCGATAAATTTGGTTTCCCGCTAAAAGGTGATGTCTACGATTTACGAATTTGTAATGATCCAGATATTATTTTGGCAAGAACGAATTACTGAAATCGATGAAGATGTGTGACTTTGTTGATCTTTAACTCACCTTTTTTACAGTTACAGCTACTTAGGGCTGAAACCACCTTTTTACCCTTTTAAACCCTTTTACCCTTCGCCGCTGGGCATAAGAGTGTTTTTTTTTTGGAAACTCTCTTCGCTATAGTATGTTACATTGTGCACAAGCTTTCGGTCACATGTAACCGTAAATATTTTGAGATTGCCACCGTACAAATTTTACGTATGACTGCATGGTCTAGATTTGTGACTTCAATAGCAACTACTGCACCAAAAGCTTAAGGCTATTCAAAGTTCTCATGATTTTTTTGCATTCCTAAAATTAAGTAATTCTATTTGAAAACAAAACTATTGAACACATAAGCGGAATGTAAGAATTATAATTCTTCACTTGCTCGGCTTGCACCCTCTAAGGCCGTGTTCTATTGAGACCAACCGTTTTCGGTTGGTTGGGTTGGTTGGAGTCAGGGCAATCCGTTTTCGGTTGGTTTGTTGATAGACTTTTTCAACCCAGCCGAAGCTCGGTCGAATTCGTTGAAAAACACGCAGGTGACATTTGCACTGTCGTCTCCGCGTGCTTTTATTCCTTCGTTCACTTTGCTCGCCATGAACAACGAAAATGCGGATTTCTCGTTTGACCAGCTTGATCATATTCAACACTGGATATAGAAGAGCTGTTTGTACTATAAATTACGGTGCAAATCAGCGAAACGTTCGTCAGCTGTTACAGACGGTCGTAAGTGAAAAAATTACTAGTATTTTATACGGTTTAGAAGCCAATTAAATTGTCAGTCATTTATTACAACAACAAAAGCGTCTGGGAAGCTATATAATCGCTGCAGGGATAACAACTCGCGTTCATTAACAAAACACAATGAATTTCGTACACTGCTGATCTATTTTTATTAGCACTGAGCTCATGGCTTCCGGTTCGTATAGAATTTGAATATAAATTTGTCACAAATGAAGACGAACCACTACAAATGAAGATGAACCACTACTTTTTTGTCTCACACCTATATTTCGACCACATTAGTGGTCTTCTTCAGGGTGACTAAAACACCGTCAACGTATTTCACTTCAGAATTGCTGAGGCGTCCGATGTCAAGGAAACGCGTGCGTACCAAAACAACTGACTGTTATTTTGAAACTGTAACGGAAACGTATTGCGTTGCGTTGCATTGGGTCTAATTTGAGAGGGAGCTGCGTGACAAGGAAGGACAGTGGATGTACAGATTAGGAACTTTGATACCGAATGGGCTTAATGACAATGATGGTTTTTATGCTCAAAACAGGAAGACACGTATAAGCGCGAGCGCACACGTATGAATAGCTTTTGTAAGCGCTATCGCACGCGTACGCGTATGAATAGTTTTTGCCGCTTTTTTGTAACGTAACGCAATACGTTTCCGTTACAGTTTCAAAATAACAGTGATGTTATATATGTTATATATATATATATATATATATATATATATATATATATATATATATATATATATATATATATATATATACACCTGTTTGCAAAAAAAGACATTTTTAAAAAATAGAAATATATATAAAGCTATTGTGTTCGCATCACAAATGTGATGACAGGCGGTAGATACCTTTTCACAGTAACTACAATACACTTTGCCAAGTGTTCATTACAGCCGGCGTCCGTTAATCTGCACCATTGTTCACGGAAAACATTATTGAATAATTTTACAGATTAAATTATTCAATGCCTGAATATAAACAAATGAGCCAAGACAATTTATTAACTCGAGCAATTAACTCTTAACAATTAACAATTTATTAACTCGAGCCTTTGCTTCTTTTGAGGCATTGCGGATAGCAACGATCTTCGTTGGAGACTGTGAAGCAAAAAAGTAGTGGAAAATAGACGTCCTTGGATCCTCGGCAAATATCACAACGCAGTTTAAAAAGGATAGGACAAAGAATATATATTTGTTCTCTTTTTCAGAACATATTGGGGGCTTATTGTAGCCTTTACCGCTTTATTGGCGATTTTTCATGTTTCTTTTTAACCAAGATTAAAGGATTTGTACATAACATTCAGGTTGTTGTACTGCCGCCTTGATATAATGAATTTATAAAATATAAATATCAAAAGCCACCAATTTAGCGGCAAGTTCGTCGAACAGAGGAAATATTTTTTACATAAAAAGTCGCTAAATTTGCAACATTGATTCCCCCTTTTTTAATTGCAATCAAAGGATTTGTAAAATAACGGTAAGGGTCGTGAACCACCCCAAAAATAGGCGTACACTTAAGACGTTTGATGTGGATTACCCAAACTATGGAGTCCGTCGACGAAATGATTAAGTTACTTATTGACACCTACTCTCAATAGGTGCTGAAAAAGAGAACAAATATATCATCTTTGTACTATGCTTTATAAACTGTTGTGATATTTGTATCCAAGGACGTCTATTTTCCACTACTGTTTTGCTGGATAGTCTCCAACGAAGATCGTTGCTATCCACAATGCCTCAAAAGAAGCAAAGGCTCTAGTCAATAAATTGTCTGTGGCTCGTTTGTTTATATTCAGGCATTGAATAATTTAATTTGTAAAATTATTCAATAATGTTTTCCGTGAACAATGGTGCAGATTAACGGACGCCTGCTGTAATGAACACTTGGCAAAGGGTATTGTAGTCACTGTGAAAAGGTATCTACCGTCTGTCACCACATTTGTGATGCGAACACAATAGCTATATATATATTTCTAATTTTTAAAAATGTCTTTTTTTGCAAACGGGTGTATATATATACTATATATAAACGACCATTTTACCCTGATGAATGAGGCTGTTGAATGCAGCCGAAATATGGTCAAATTTAGGTATTGACAAAATTTACAGTTTGTCATCATTTGTGATAGTATATTTATTCATGGAGACTGCGCTTTTTTATATTGGTGCTTATATAATATAGGTAGTGTTTCACGAAGTCGTAGGAGTGCTCGATGCAAATACAATTTTAGATAGAAAATTCTTTCAGACAGTTAATCGAGTTTAACGCACAAAACGATCATCCGGACCTTGACTGGAGTCGGAGCTTATTGTTTTACAAGTGAAAATTCTACAAAGACTTTCAATACTCCAAGATAGATAAGAATTTAAAAAGCTAAATTTTTATCTGTAAATAGTTCCACCTGAAGAAGGCCGAAGGCCGAAACGTCGACTGAATTAAACAGCCGGAACAGTAAGAAGTTTGTTTCTATGTCACATCTTCGTACACTTATCTACTAAGTTACACAGAAGCATCATATCCTACGTGGATCCTTCTACTGGGAGTCATTCGTTTGGTCAACCGCTTATATATATATATATATATATATATATATATATATATATATAGTTCAACTTGGAAGAACTTGGAAGAACGGATTTCGAAAATCGAGCGCTCAACTTGTCAGGAGCAGCAATTATTCTTATTAAATGGTTCCAGACTTCAGGAGTGATTCATCGTTTTTTTGCTATAGTTCTGTTTCGTATGATCAAAGAATGACCACACTCTTCAGTCAATTACAACGAATGACCGGTTAATTTTTAATGCTGGCGGTTAATACAAATAGTTGCTAGGCCGCAGCAGTTGCATTACCTGCTTTTAAAGTTCCTGAGTATGGCGCGTTATTAGGGTCAAAATTAAATGTACAAACTTTTTTCAGTTTGAATTTCGAAACGAATCTTTTTGCTTACAGTTACTTTCCAATTCTTGAGCTCTTGCTGCATGCTTAATTGCGAATGAAGTTTATCTTGATATTACCTACTAAAATTTACTTCTTTTTGCGCGTTTGTTGAGGTGAATAGAGTAGAACTACCGTCAAAAATTACTTGTGAAATGTTTGTTTGTGCGCTGTTTGCGAACCACCTCACGATAGTCGCTTTGCACGCAAATGTATGTTGTAACTATCTAAACTCCCAGTACACATTTTATAAACAAATCTCTGTTTGCAACGCCGTACGTCTTCCTCCGATGCGATCGAAATCACGTTGAATTTGCTGATTTGACTGATTTCCGGTTTATCAGAATATGGAATTACTTTTGAAAAAAGTCTTCGTCGACAAATTTTCTGCGAAAAATCAACCAGGCGCTCCAATGGACAGACCACGTGGTTTGTGGAAGTCACGTGATTCAAACCTCCCATGATGTACTGCAAGCCTAAACGGTCACACTATTTGTCACAACATTGGGGATTTCAACGTTTTGTGCTGTGTTCTCTTCGTTGTTTTGATTTCGCTAGTAACTTTTCCGAGATTATGGATCCAAATGTGTTGCGCGAGTGCGCTCAACGTCTGCTGGAGACGGCAGATTTTATCAGAAACGTGGGAAATCGCACAGCAGCAACGACCGCCAGAGAAAAAGAGGCTATCTCAATGATGATAGTCAGGCGAAATGGAATTCTTTTTTTAATCACTATACCTCGAAAGGTACGGGGGCAAATTAGTGTTTTCAAGTAATCTAAAACGGCAAGATGTTCCACTGCTCAATTTGACAGACCCATTCCTGATTGAGATTCTAGAACATTGGAGCAATTTAAATTTAATACAGGGACGAGAACCTAGATTTAATTTCCACCAAGATCTGGCATAACTCCTTTATAAGAATCGAGAATAGACCGTTCTTCTATAAATCGTGGTTTAATGCAGGAGTGAAGGAAATTAAGATGGTTCGATACAGTTTTCTGGAGACCATACCTACATTTTTCAATCGGCTTTTAGGCGGTCTTCTCCAAGTCAGATCAACGTGAAATTTTCACCACTAATTGGTTTTGAATTGAAGTTTGGCAAGATATATTTTCTGGTAAAATCGATATTACCATGACGACGATAAACAAGAAACTTAGAAATCAGTAAAAGTGAAATTTAGCGCGTTTAAGATTTCGCATTGAAAATCCCACATAGACATCTTAAAATATGGTATATGGCATATATATTTTGCAAGAATAAAAAAATTCTGTATGTTTGAATTTAAATAAATCGCAATAACATTTCAAACCTTACTATTGGTGTACTGGTATTAAATTGATCGAGAGATTAACACTGGTTTTGTGAAATTACTTAATGATAATGTCAAAAAGTAGCTTTATGTTATGTTTGTAAACCTTCGAAGTTTTGTTTACTTTCTCTTTTGCGATCTTGAGAACTACTATTTTTCCTAACATCGCTTCATGTGCAATTTTTGGGTATTTTTCGATTTTAATCGTTTTTGCAAAAATCTGAGAAACGGCTGGATGTATTTTTTTTAAAACGTTAACCACGCATGCTTACCGATGTGCAAAATATTATCTGAAAGTTTCATTGACATTGATTCACTGGAACGCCTTTAAATTTATAGATGAAGACGACGTACGAACCGGCCGAAAAAATGACGTTAGAAATTTACTTTTTCAAGTTATGCTTAATAATGATTTATTTCCAAACCTAAATAACCCTACTCTAAATTAAGATACTGCTGAAAATGTACTATCATCATCCAATGTTTGCAAGACTTTCTACAAATGTATTATTGAAAAAATAAAGCCTCTACCCCCGTAAAACGCCAAGGCTGGCAAATGGCTTTCTGAAGACGATATAATTGGAAACGTGGAAGTGAATTGGGAAAACACCTATCGTTTGACCTTTTTATGTACAGCAAAAACAAAACTAAGATTTTTTCAGTTTAAATTTTTACATAGACGGATAGCTACAAATGACTTTCTTCATAAGATAGGCGAAAAAGAGATAGACTCTTGCTCTTTTTGTGGAGATTGTACCGAAACTCTTATTACATTTGTTTTGGAACTGCACATATACCCAGACTTTCTGGAAAAGCGCTTTCAGTTGGATTTCCCAAAATCTTACTCTGACGAAAGTAATTTCCGTCTCCCCTGCCCTTTGCTTTGGCTTTATTGATAGTATATCAAACTCGCTGCTTCATTGCTTTCTCTTATTGCTAGACACTATATACACATCTGCAGACTAAGAAACGCCCTCCCTAAGCTACAGGTATACATACAATCTACCATGAACTCCATGGAAATTGAAAAACAAATAGCTCTTGACAACAATAATATAACTTCTTTTACGAAGAAATGGGCCACTTTTAAATACTGCCCCCCCCCCCCCCCTCCAGAGAAATAATTAAAACTGCAAGTTTAAATGAAACAAAGGTCACGTAGATACTGAAAACCGAAGCAAGGGCACGGCACCCAGTCGGACATGTTATTCTTATGTGGAAAATATTTTATGTAAATAAGGTAAAGTATTATGTGAATAGTACTAGTGTTGTTCTGAGATATGTTAAATGAACTGTAAGTAGTGTTTTTTAAAAGTAACGTTTGAAATATAAATTTTGTCGTAAGTAACTTATGTTCTAGCGTAGGTGTAGTATGAAGTGTAAGCTTGTGTGATGTCTTATAACATTTCACAAGCAAGTAATTTATGACGGTAGTAATACTCTATTCACCTCAACAAACGCGCAAAAAGAAGTAAATTTTAGTCAGTAATGTCAAGATAAACTTCATTCGCAATTAAGCATGCAGCAAGAGCTGCAATTAGAAAGTAATTGCAAACAAAAAAATTCCTTTCGAAATAGCCCAATTTCGATATATTAAAATTCAACTTGAAACAAAAGACATGATTACGAGGCTTAGGGGAATAAACCATATAAACCACGTATAAATCCCTACTATCATTCCTCTAAGCCTCGTAGTGATGTCTTTTGTTTCAAGTTGAATTTTAATATATCGAAACTGAAAATGTTTGTACATTTAATTTTGACCCTAATAACGCGCCATACTTTGGTAACCAAGTATCACGAATTACCCCAGAACTGAAGTTAAAACTGAACTTTTCAAAACAGTACATTCTTCAATTTGCTTAATACAAATCAGTCATGTTTATGCATGAACTTTCAGAGGATCGAAAGCGGGGAATGAACTCAGAACTCTGTCTAACAAACAATTTATTCAAACAAACATTACTTTACTTTTTACTGTAAACCTATTTTCCACTCGGAACCACGCATTTTAGATCAACATGTGCACGACAGCATTTAAAACAGCATATATTTACAAAAATATTTACATTATTAAATACACAATCAAATATATTATTTAGTTTGTTTTGGTGATTTCAGGTGTTTGAAAAATCCCAAGAGAATACGCCGCTCGTTTGTCTCGAAAGACGATTTCGTGCCTTTTGGGTTCTGCAGTGTCCCCTTTATCGGCGAGCGGGTATTCTTTAGAACTTTCTATTTTTACAGTGTGCACTTTAGAAAGGTACGTTTTCACTCGGAGAAATACAAACACAACTGTCAAAAACTTTACCGTCCGTGATATGTCCGTGAAAGACTGGAATCTACCCGGACCATGGCCGTGAGGACATCCGGGTGCCCGACAAGAATCCGACTTATGCCTTCCGATAACCGTTCGAAGGGTTAATCCATTGAGCCAACGAGCACTCACGGAAAGCTGAGGCATTTGTGCCGGTTTATTCTTGTTTTCACCGACAGCGTTTCTTCAATGAAGAGTCTATGAGGAGAAACGACGTCCGCCAATGGTCAGCGACTTAACTTTATAAACGTAAATCTGAAGACGGACGATCTTTGGTTGTAAACAGTATTAAGGATTGGAACGCTCCGGGCCGGTTATTTAAATGAAGACTAACTTTAGCTGCGGTCCGTTTAAGACAATGAATGGACCCCACAATAAGCGAGTCATTTGAAGTACAAAAATGTTTTTCTAGTAGTCTATCTGTAGAAAATGCCTGCTTGACATTGTTCACAATGTCAATAACAGTTTCATTGATAGGGTTGAAATTGGTTTAGACCGTCTAAACTTTGTATAAATAACGGCACTCTATTTTTATATATTTTTTTCTAAATTTCTATATTTTTTTATAAAAGCTATTAAAGAATGATGCTCTTACTCAAAATGGTCAATTGGAATTGAATAATTTTTTAACTTTTATCTATTTTAATTAATTATATTTATATATTCTTAATTTTTTTAGTATTGTAGTAAGTCTTTTTAGGTTTTAATTTTTTCTCGAAGACCACAAGTTTATCCGTTTTTATGTTAGTACCGTTTAGTGTTACCCTCGATGAATAAATCCGCTTACTTACTTACTTACTTGAGTTTCTTTTTTCTAGATTCGTTGTATCCACCAGATTGAAAACAATCAGTATGTACGTAGCAGCAACTTCAAATAATTACAGCTAAGCTGATAAATGGTATTAAAGATTATTCTAGCAGGAACGTAACACGACACCTATGTCCAAATCAATGGCCGTTTTCACACTAGAGACGGACAAATCGTCTGGACGGACAAGTCGTCTCAGACGGACAAGTCGTCTGGACGTAAAAGTCGTCTGATTTTGTCCGTCGATTTGGCCGTCTATTAAGACGATTTTTCGAGGACGATTTGTTCGTCTAGACGGATAAGTCGTCCAAAGTCCGACTTAAATTCACACCAGACGAACAAATGGTTGTATCTCAGTCCCAGTACTCGCTAAGGGGAATGGAACTAGTAAAGGGAGTGATGGTTTATGGGAAAATCAAAATGGCGGATAGAAAGCAAGGTAACCAAGCCTGTTAGTGCCAGGCCCCTTACTTTCAAAATCGTCTGTTTGTTCGTTCAGATATGAATTTACGATGACCAACACAAGGTGGGTTGTCGGTCTAGAATTCACATTACACGAACAAATCGCCGGACGACTTGTCTGTCCAGACGATTTGTCCGTCTTCTAGTGTGAAATGGTGGCCCATTTCACACTAGAAGACGGACAAATCGTCTGGACGGACAAGTCGTCCGACGATTTGTTCGTGTAGTGTGAATTCTAGACGGACAACTCACCTTGTGTTGGTCATTGTAAATTCATATGTGAACGAACAAACAGACGATTTTGAAAGCAAGGGGCCTGGCACTAACAGGCTTGGGTACCTTGCTTTCTATCCGCCATTTTGATTTTCCCATAAACCATCACTTCCTTTACTAGTTCCATTTCCCTTAGCGAGTACTGGGACCAAGATACAACCATTTGTTCGTCTGGTGTGAATTTAAGTCGGACTTTGGACGACTTATCCGTCTAGACGAACAAATCGTCCTCGAAAAATCGTCTTAATAGACGGCCAAATCGACGGACAAATTCAGACGACTTTTACATCCAAAATTTTGTTCGTCCCGCCTTTCTCACTAAGACGACTTGTCCGTCTGAGACGACTTGTCCGTCCAGACGATTTGTCCGTCTCTAGTGTGAAAACGGCCATTGTGTTTTCCATTGCTATATTCTTCGAGTACACAAGGCGTTGATTTACCATTTTACGATAAACTATTGGAAAGCAAAATTGCTCTTTACATTTAGTACCGCTAGTCAATCGCTCGTTAAAGACGATTCTAGCCTGCGAATATGAAAGCGGCCTCTGATTAATTGCTCCTGGCCACTAGAGCGTTCGACTGCCGGATACGCGGAAGGCGTCTGCGGTTTACAGTGAAAAATTCCATAATGATGACGCAGATCACTTGTCGCTAATTTGGCATAATTAGAATCAGCTGAAATCAGTCACGTTGTATAAATTAGTATTTACTTTCAAAATAAGGGATTCTTTTCAAAATAAAGGTCACAGAACAATGAATATTCAGGACCAACAACTTGAAATCTTTGTTGAAGGAGGAGCTCGAAGAGGTAGACAGATACTATGCGAGGACGGATGTTAAAGCTTATGGGAGCTCCTAAAAAAATAGCAGGCAATCTCAGGTATTTGTTAGATTTCTTCCCTTTGTATTTCACAAGTTTACAATTTTCCGTTTTTCTGTCCTGTCTAAAAAGATTTTGAGAGGCGAAAGAAGCTAGTGGACAACAATTTGATCGTCAAGACTGGGCTCCGTTACGTTATTTGACGAAATGTTCGCGGAGTATACATTCATCAAGAACTTATCTAGAAGACCTCTCAGAATACTCTGTCGGCAAAGGTAAGCCGAAGGAAAAGAGCCGGATGAACTAAGTGGAAGAAGAAAACAGCCGTAAAATTAAAGGCCAATGTTATTCCTCGAAAAGGTGAGTACAAGTTTGGATTTTATGATTTGTTCATTTTAAGCTTATAGTTTGTTGGGCGTTTGTTGTAGTTGTTCTTTACAAAGCGTCATTGTGGCTTAAAAATTACTGTAATTAGACAAATATTATCTAGCGCTTTTTTACAAAGGTTTTGACTCCATTTGATTTAAGTGTTTTTATTTTTCTTTTCTTTGCTGTATTTCTTTAAGACCCTCTTTGGGTTCGTCTGCCAACATACGGCGTTTACTTGAAACCGGCGTTTATTCGGGGCCCGGCGTTAATCAAGAAAATACGGTACAAAGATTCTGAGTACGCTTGGATTTCCACGTTGTGAACTCGTATCGCAAACAGATTTTCCTTTGTATATTTTTCATTTCGCCCTTCGTTTCGTTATGCTTGACGGACGATGTCGGGTCCGCAGAAACGAAAAATGATGTTTGAAACGTTAAATAGTTCATGGTTCATGCTTCAAGACTCGAATAATGGGATGTATCACAGTGTGACGCAACTGTGTGGAGTAAAAGTAACTGGGTGATTCACGTGAATGTTACGTTAGTTCTCTATTTTTGTAACCAAGTCATGATTAATCATGAGATTAATTAGACCTTCCTTCCTGTAAACTTATTATTCTGACTTCTCCTTTAGCGATGACGCCGGATTAGTTGTTGCAACAAGAGTATAGATGATTTATTTATAAGTAATTCAATGTGTATTGTTAATATTAAATAAATCCAATTTTGCTATGTAAATGCTGTCAGCTTCAGCTGACCACATCTATGTAATGGGCCGGGGAAACTGTTATAGATTAAATTTGTAGATGTAGATGTAGGAATATTAAATAATGTAATATTTCCATAGAAGAACATCAAATGTAACATTCCCCCTAGGAAATATATATTTAAATAGATCACGCTGCCCCTACAGAATTCATGACGGCGTTAGTTCATGTTAAAGCTCTAATTGGTGTCGAGTCGGTCTTAACTTATATTGTTTAAATCAACACAATTACCAGCTATCTCACCTCCCACGCTTGCTTTTGAAGCTGAAAAACTTCAATTAATCATCGGATCGCTTCGCTCAAACCCACGAGCACGAGAGAAAAGGAGAAGACTAAAATTGCGAGCGACACGACAAAATAGCCCACAGTCGGCTCCTCTCACTACAGATCGGATAAAAATGAATTCTTGGGCAAACAAGGTTTGGAAAGTGTCCAAATTACTGCGCCTTTCAATAACATGCGGAATCTGAAATTCAAATCTCCACCAACGGTTGCGTTATTCCCTGCCGTCAATCATAATTAATACGAAAGCCAACGGACCATGTAAAAAAGAGACAAACAAAATGGATCGAAATCTACCAATCATAATGCATGGACGTGACCTTCTGAACTCATTGAAAGGGAGGATATGCTTCCGGAGAAGTATGCTAAGATGATTGACGGCCGCGTAAACGCAAATGTTGAGTTGGGCTTTGAATGTTATCGAAAGGCGCATTAAGTATTTTACTGAAAGCATAAACGATCTATTGTTAACGTATTCGGTTTTGTTTTCATGAAAAAGGTTGTCAAATTCACATTCGGAAGCTTCAAACCAGTTTTGAAACGTATTCTAAGACTATTATAATTTAACTTTTTTAAATTTGATGGCCTGGCCGGGGATTCAGATTGAAAATCCTGGTATTTGTTGTGAAACGCATTTACATGGTTAGTTTTCTTATTTGACTTCTTTATTCCGTGGAATTATAAAGGTTAATAGTATGCAAGAGAAACTTTTGATCGCTTTCACCGATTCTGATACTCAAACTCGTTGATGTTCGATTTAAACTGAGCAACTTCCATAAGCGTATCACATATTATTATCTTCGTGATGCCATAACGTTTATAACAGAGCTTATAATCAGATAAAAGCTCCCCCAATAAGCAGAATCCCGCCAAATTAAATCTTCTGTCTCCCGTCAAATTGGAAATGTTTAGTGACACAACTCTCTGTGGACTTCTTAGCGGTCAAAAATTTCAGTATCATCTTCACCCCGGCGTAGATGTAGATTCTGTGCTGCTTTACAAACATCAAAGGCAAAACGCCGCTCTTAAGGGGACAGCGTGCCGCCGACTGTGTCACTAAATATACAACTAAATTGAATGCAGAACAAAACAGAACAACTGTTTGGGAAAATCGTGCAGATTACAAAAATAAAGAAGGTTAAATGTGCTGAAATGATCAGCGGGTATATACTAAGATACCCTCTCGTAAAGTTCAATATATTAATATCTTTAAGAGAATACAATAATACCCATGAATGTTCTCTCTGTTGTTTTTAATTTCGGTTAATTCTATTTCTGAACTTCGGTTAGAAATTTCGTTCTAAGCGAATACGAAGTAAGTAAAACGTTTTCCAGTTTTCTGAACAACATCATGGTTGGGTGGCCATTTGTAAAGCATTTGAATTGTTTGTGTGTGTTTTGTTGGTCTTTTTTTTTTCAACGTAAATGTCAGGACAATCTGTTTGTTTCAGTTAGAAGCCATAAATTGTGCCATGACAAGTTTTGTTGCATCAGTAAATTTGATTGTTTCAGATGAGCAGGTCATGATATAAACTCCAGCTCACAAGAATAAACCGACATGGTCCACTACTAAAATCGGAATTATTAGACTAACCTTACGGATCGAATCAATGTTAAATGTAAATAGCTTCAAACAAGCTGGCATCCTCCACTTCGACTTCCTTGTTAAGCGTGCTGAAGACACTATTTGAAAATACCTTGCAGGAAGGTTTAAATGCAAATTTGTGACCAGAGTTCACCTGTTACGTTAAGCGTCAAATTGCAAATTGGCAGGAAAAAGGAGCCCTTGTTAGTTCAGTTATCAATTTTGAGTCGTTTGGCATATTCGTCATTCCGTATAATAATGCCATCTTTCAAAATAATTCCTAGTTTTACCCTCACCGGATAATTTCTTTTTACTGGGTTGACATATTTCAATAATTCTTTCAGAATTAATCTCTTCAAGATTTCAAATTTTGGGCAGTGTTGTACGAATTTTACATATTTTTGCACTTCTTTGAGATGCGAATTAATTCACAACTCCAGAGCCAGTATACAAATTTTAAAAAATTTGCCATTATTACAAATTTCCGCAGCCTCGGCGATTTTTCGGCAGTGTGTTACGAACTTAAAAATTGTTGTATTTCTTTGTTAATTAATTAATTAATTAATTCACAACCCCAGAGCCAGCTTGCAGATTATACAAAATTTGCAATTGTGACAGTTCACAGCCTTGACGATTTTAAAGTAAACTGCGCCATTTCTTTCCCTTGTTGTTGAACAACAAGGGAAAGAAATTACACTGTGACACGCGTGGGTATGCCACAAGCACAATTTAGAGCATTTTGGCGAAGCGCCATCATTTCTAAGGAAACGCTGTTTGCAACCAAAACGCTGTGCCATCAAAAGTTAAACAGCAATCGAAATGTTCCTACAGTTAGTACATGTATTGCTTTCTCTAACAGCCTCATGCAAGGAATTCTCAAAGCGATTTGCGCGGTGTCACTTAAACAACAAGAAGCGAAACGTAGCTGCATTGAAATACATCCATTGTAATCTGACTTCTTTAACTTCAATCGAGAAACATACGAGCCGAAGCGGGGCGCAAATAAGTCAATTGTGGAGACATGTTGTGAAGTTCTGACCTCATCCTATGATGTGACCATTCGAATGAAACTTCTTCAGCAGTACTTTTGCATAGTACCCTTTGTTTTTCAATATTTTGCAAAATGAAATTTGGGATTTTTATTGTATTTTTATATTGGCACTCTTGGGAGTTCAACGTGCATTGAGAGACTTGAAAAACAATATCGCAATTCGCCATTCATATCAAGCTCAACGGCGCATGAAAAGTACAGTCACGCGAGAGCTCTGCTACAAACAATAGACTGATTTGACTAACAATATCCAAGTGTGTAATGTGACACGCGTAACGGACGTGCGGCTTGCGTTGTGTTATTTTATGAAGGTTTTTATGGGAACTTCAGCAGCCGTTTCAAACAAGACCAATTTTGAGTTCAACCGAAATAAAATTAATTCACTACAATAACCTTGCATTCCTTGTGTGATTTTTGACTTTAGTTTTGTCTTCTGGTCACTATTTTAGTTCAAACGAACATTACTTTGCTTTTAAAAGTACATTAATCTGTGTAAACCGATTAGTGTCCGAAGATAATACGAACATTTTCGACCATTTTCCGAAGATTGCCAAAGACTTCGAAAGATTAGTGTTTTGAACTGAACTGTTTATGCCAGTTAGGGATAGTACTGAATCATTTTAGAACAAGTAGAAATGTTTTGTCAATTATCTGTCTCAAGTTTATTCACTGTGCGTTTGGTTGTTTGTTTAGGTCAGTTTGAAATCGCTGAAAACTGCTAAATGGGTAGGGATTTTGAATAAACCCAAATGGTTCTATACAATTAGCTATCACTTTGGAGCTCCGCTGTTAGACCAGCCTATCTAAATGCATTATGGAAATATATTGTGTCGAAGCGGTTTAATGAAATGATTCATGCAAAAGCGAATGAGCAAAGCGCTTTGATAAAACTGTTGTGTTTCAAAATTTTGACAAGTGTATAATGAAGCAATAAAATTTATAAATGGTGAAATTGTAGACATTCAAATGACTGGAATGAAATTGAACAACCACATGCCTCAGCCTCGAAGAATACAAGCTAACATTATCTTTTCTACCTCGTTTCCCGTTCATGGCAAAAAAATTGGATGACATTTGCCTCTAATTTTTAACTCGTCCCCAGACCCCCCAATTTGACCCTTAAAATCACAGCGAAAACGCCATTTTTTGAAGGGAAAATCAAAATTTCGCCCATTTATGAATTACTTTTCGGAAATCCACACTCGGATTTCAGTAATTTGGTTATTATTCTATCTGGAAACGTTAAAATATTTTAATAACTTAAAAAAAAGTCCCGTCATAGTGAACATTTTGGTGGGAAATATTAATTAGTTGGAGCGAAAAAAATCCCGTCATTTTGCCATTTTTTTCAGTGCAATATGCTTCGTCTGAGCCCATTTTGACTTCTATTGGTGACTTGCGTGGACTAGGGTTAACTGCTGTAAAAATCATTATTTTGCTTCGGGGTTTGTAAAGTGCATTTAGCATTAAGAGTAGGCGGATGTTTGGGTTGCTTTACTTTTCCAGCTGTTTTCTTTTATATATGAAAGTTGACTTGTGCCGTAAATATTTCTTCGAACTAAAGTTTTTCCGGCAACGAATAGAAATTGTTAGTCAATTGATCGACTAAAGCACAATATACCTCCTACGGTGTTCAACTTATTTAATTAACGGAAGAATGATCTTTTCTAGCAATTGTGGTAAAAAAAGAAAAGTTTTAGGCGAATAAAACCTGACAAAGAAGAGACAATTTATTCGCTTTTAGAATACTGTAGCTTTTGTTAGAATGCATTTTAGAGAACAATAACCATTTAAAGATGTTATTCATGTCGTGATCAGAATAAAAGTATATCTCTTGATTCGGCTGGGAGATTGCACAACATTTATGTTTTATTTTAGACCGACGAAGAAAACAAGTGATGAAAGGATAAAGAAGACATTTTATGAGATCAATATCTCCTTATTAGAATAAATGCATTCCTTTCTATACATGATAAGTAGCGAATAATTATTATGCTAGACAGCTTTCTGCTTGAGAAATACATTCTTTTGTTTATTCACTCTGCTAATGTGTGAAAATGGTCTGAAATAACATTATAACCATTTTGCAATGCTAGCGCTTATGTGTTTGCGAATTTAACAACGTTTTAGTTTTTTCTGAAGATAGTTCGATAATAAAGACAAGAGAAACGTGTTACCTTCGTTCTGATGAGTAGAACTTTGGCAAAGCTTGGCCTGGCAGCTGTTTTTGGTAAATTGATCTGGTGCTTGCAACACAATTCTAAAGAAAAAAAAATTATTAACTGCTTTTGAAACGTTTTATACTACCATCGATATTATATTTTGGAATATCAGGCATTATTTGTTTGTGGATCATTTTTCCAAGAGAAACAAATGCAATTCAGTGGGCAAACGGCCAATCCATAAAATAACATGTTTCTCTTGTTTTTGTTAGATATCTGATGCAAGCTGACATATCACAGTTGCAAGTGTTTAAGTAAACTTTTTGAAGGCAAAATCAATGCTGTCTAAATTCTAACAAAAAAATCTAAAAACTATACCGGATCGTTTTCTACACTGCCAAGTTGCTCTCTTGTTTAATACTGCCACGGTCACTTACCACTACAAAGAAGATATTTCAGAAATATCTTGCGGTGCCGGATAAAAAGAGACAATCTTTAAAACATGGCCATCAATAACACGTTTTAAATGATAAATATTGGTATTCAATATCCCTTAGACTCGAAAAGTAGCTATCAAGTAGCTGTTAAAACACATGTCATCTGGTAGTAATTGACTAAAAGGTTCCTATGTCGTATGTTACCGGCTGATTGCCGCGACTATTACACCCTGCCACACACGAAGCTAGCCGTGCTACCAAGCTCGTACGACCTGTATGGTTTGCATATCGCATATAAAGACAATCCCGTGAAGCCCAAGCAATAAAGACATGCTGGTGCTATCCAAAACCGAATGAATTCATCGATCGTCACACCGCGTTTTCTTTATTTATTTTTAGTCAGTTGAATTACTAAAATGATCTCGGTTGAGTGTTAATAATCACACTTCATGTTAGGGAGAGGAGGGGGGCTAAGAAAAACAACAGGACATACTGGAGAATCTCGTTATCTCGAAAGTTTAGGGGTAATACAAACTATTTAAGATATGAGAGTTCGAAGCATAAATTCTGTAGTAAATTTGAGCAGGGGAAACATTTGCGTTTAGAGTTATGAGGGTTCAAGTTTTCTGGATTTTACATTGCAACCTGAATATTCACTTAACTGGCCTTCTACGGATCAAAGTCTTCAAAAATCGCTCAAGCATGGTTTCAGGGTTGAAAAATGTTAACCATTAGTCACCGATCTATTCAAATTGGTTTCTTGAAAAATAGATGATAACCGTCAGGTTATAGCTGCTAATTTGAAACAAATCAACTTTGGGAATTTAAGACTGTGAACCAAGACCCAACTTTTATATTTTCGGACCTACGACTACGAAACCCAGTTGTAAACACCGCACAACCGTTGATCAACTGAGAGGTTCATAAAAGTACTAGTGTATCAGAACCTCAAATGAAACATGAAAACATGGCAGTGAACATTAAAAATTATTCAACGAGCTTACCGGTACGCCTTTCTTCTTCAAAATCTGCAAACATGTCAAGTGTTTTCAACGAGTAGTAAACGTTTTCAGTCGTTGGATTATCTTGTTCACAATTATATGTCCACTTTTGTAGCTAAATGCCAACGTAGATTATCATAATAATTACCTTGTTGACAATGCCTGTTCGTGATATTGTACCTGGATGAACTTAAAAACTGATCTCAGCTATCATCTTTCTTGCCTTCGGTAAACAACCTCGCATCTTCTTTAATTGTCGATTATAAACATGTGTGCGAATTGAAACATTCGAAGGGCTATGCTCGTTGCATGCTAAGCACACAATTTGTTTTTTTTTTAATGTTCCACTGTTGCTAAGCTTTCAGTAATTAGTCTTGAAAATCTAATTGCTTCTAACAATAACGTTTTCTGGCCGGTTTTGAAGTTTTATTTCCCGTGAGATTTGTGTCATGGTTCTTTCCTCGACCGAATTGTATTTACAACGGAAACGCGTAAAATGCTGTTCACTCAAGAGAAAGAAAAAAAATGAACTTTTTACGCAAAAACACAAAGCCTCTCTACGAACATCAGAAATAGTTCATTGTTAATCCTTTTGTTGTAAACCAAAGTATAATGCAAACAGTACCTCCTTTTAGCAACCTCTAGAACAAAATGGCATTCTAATTAATTTCCGCAACTCAAAGCAAACTTATAACATTATTTTAAACACACGTACCCAGTAAAAAAAAAGAAATTTGTTGCACCGAGCGAGCTTCAAAAGTATCGTATGGCCCAAGGATTTGTGCGATGCCGGTTGCAAGAAACGGATTTCGCTCTGCGCAATTTTAAGCTGATTTTTTTTATTATTTCATTAGATACGTGTGTTAAAAATAATGCAGTTAAAAGTTTGTCATGAGTTCACCCAGCGCTTATGGACTCCTGGTTTACCATACTCACCGCAAACTCACAGAAAAGTCATATTTTAATATTTTTAACTCACGCTTCGAATGAAAGAACAAACTTCGTAAGAAGGTTGTGTTGCCAACATGATTGAGTTGCCCGTCGGACGAATAATTCGTTTAGATATATATATATAAACTTGAAGCTACACGAATTAGGACCGATAACTCAATCAAAGGGCTGTGAGAGCCATCTCGTTAATACGAAACAAGGTAAGGCGGTTTTAATAATTTTAGAGGCCGTAAGAAACTAAACATAAGCGGCTACTACTTATCTTACAACAAAGACAAAGAAACTCTAGTCCTATTCAGTATTTTTCGAGCTAGCAAACAAATGACGGCATAACTGAAGGTCTAGTACACAACACCGCGAAACCCACAGAAGACATTTCAGGTCTGTCAACACTGTCAATTAAGTAAGTGCGCGCCAACAAAACCGCCAGCTATGTAAACTATTTATTATGAACGGTTAATGAGGACCTCATTACAGGAGTTGGGCCGGCCCGGCTAGCCGGGCTGGCTCGGTTTTACCGAGATCTCAGCACGTTGTTAAACGTAACAAAATTAACTTTATGATTGCATGACCGTTACTTCTAAAAGGAAATGAACCAAAATGGTGATAAATTCCTTTGTTATACAATTTTACGCTTTGCCGCCATTTTCAAAATAACTATTTTCATCCGGCAAAAACGTCGATGCTAAATTTAGTCTCCTTGGGCTGGTTTGCCTCATCAGTGTAATGCTTAGCGGCTGAAAGTTTAGTTGGCAAGCCGGGCAAGCTCGGCTAATCGGACCAGTTCGGTTCCTATAAGTAATGGCTTGGTTTGTCATTCACGGCAAACACAATTTGACTTGTATACGAATACAATTATAGAGTGGATTCCACCAAATTTAAACTTTCTACATTTGCACAAAATGATAAATTTATGTTAGCTTAGTCAGCAAAATCATGACTTCTCTTGCATACTATTGCATAATCAAACTGTAATTTTTTTTTATCAGCATCAACACATTTCTACATTTGCAGCATGTAGCTAAATCTAACAATGGCAATGATTCAATATTCCAAAATAGAACACCCAATGTCCATGCTAAATCATGGCAAACGAAATCTTCGAAGAAGAAATATACGCTCAGTGCGGAAAGACTTGTACTGACTAAGAATAATATATATATAGTTGGGCTTAGCCTAACAGCGAAGCCCTCTGAAGACCCTCTGAACAAGCTTAACTAAGATGAAACTTAACTTAGGTGAAAGGTCGGAAACACAAGAATTAAGATTGACGACCGGGCTATTTTTCAATTTTAGCAATTCTCAAAAACAGTATTACCCGACCGTCTGCACAGTCCATTTAGACCGTACAAAAGTTCACAAAAACAACCTATTCTCCGTCTAGAATAAACATTACGACTATTTTCCGAATAAAATACAGTTGTTGCTTGTCAAAAAATGCCCGAGAAACTGATTTGGAAATCAAAATTGAAAAAATACACAAACATATTTGCATAAGGCGATGCGAGTATAAAATCTAAGTCTTGTTTTGTTTACATAAAATCGCTCCGCGCGAAACATTCCGCTAGCCATGACCATGAAAAATGACGGGCATAGGTTCTAACCCTGGTTCTATGAGTACGGGGCTGCGCAGCCGGGCCTTCGGCCCGGCGAGTGCTCCGCTATAATCAAGAAATACTATAAAATCACTGTGTTCTCTATACTTAGAAAAAATAATAGTCGCATCGAGTCGCAACCTCTTGCACAAAGACTAAGGCATGGGGCAAACGTCGAATCTTAGTCGAACTTAATTCGTCGAACCTATGAATTTTGAAATAGGCGCATGAATGGTGCGACGTCTGCCGCAATTAAGGCCCGGTTCAAACGTCGAACTTCACATGCGCCGAATCTAATGTAAATGAGCAAAATCTAGGCTCATTCTCGGTGTAAGAACCTGTGAAACTCACGAGTGACGTAAAACAAAGAAAACAAAAGGCATAAAACAATAGAGTCAACTGGGAATGCAAATACTACAAAGGTAAATTACAAAGGAAAAAGTCACAGGTTCTTACACCGAGGTAAACCCAAAATCTAATTGTTCTTGTTCATTTGCATTGGCTTCGGCACACGTGAAGTTCGACGTTTGAACCGGGCCTAAGTGCGACTCAAATTAATTGGTTCGACTCCAGCATAAGTTTGACTTGCCAAGTCGGATAATGCGACAGTGGTTCGGCGTTTCAGCAAACGCCGTTCTAAACTCGCGCTGAATTCAATTCATAAATCATGCAAATTACAAAATAATTGATTCATATGTGATGGACTGCGCAAACGTCACAAAAATACCGACTCCCCCATATGCCAAACGCTATTCCCCCCCCCCCGACGAGCATGCGCTGTACAAAGACAATTTCACGACCGGGAATGGCGAGCTATCGAAAACTGACATCGCACAGCGTGATGGAAATGTGTTTTGATATAAATGCTTGAGATGCGAATTCCCTATTTGCAATAAATGTTCAGTGTTTGAAGAAAACGAGGACGTTGAGGATGGACAGCCGGTAAAAGCGTTGCTCAGAGCTGTATGTAATGCGAGTCTTCTCTTTCTATTTTTCGCAATTAAGAACCAAAGAAAGGCCCGACGAGCACTGTATTTCGGCATTTCGCTAGCAAGTCCTAGCAGTAACTAGCCGCGTCGAGTGAATAGCACGAGGACGCGTGCTTATTCCCGTGTTTTAATGAAGTGCAACTTGTGAAATAGGATTGACGCAGGTTCGACGTTTGCTGCAACGCTGGAATTAAGTCGACTCTTTGTCCAACCTATTTTTAATAAATTCGACGCGACTTATATTCGACGTTTGCCCCAGGCCTAACAAAGAAGCGTATTCAGTTTACAGTCAGCAAAATCAGGACTTTTCTTCCATACTTACTCTTGCATAATCAAACCGTAATTTTCTTCGGAGAAGAAATATACGCGCAAAGCCGGAAAGACTTGTACTTACTAAGAATACAATACTATGAAATCACTATGTTCTCGACACTTAGAAAAGCCAATTATCGCATCGAGTCGCGACTTTACAAAAACTATTTCTAATGTATTCAAAACATCTTAACGTGACATAAATATCCATTGTCTGAAACGAAACGTTACATATTAAATTCGCTAGCAGATACGCGCGAAAATCCACGCTTTCGGCGCTTCATGCCTTTGCTAGCAGCGGGCAGCAAAAGACACTTAACTGATAATTTTAATTCCATTCGCAGTTTAAAAATAAGCGTATTCAGTTTACAAATAAGAAAACATCTTAACGTGACATAAAATCCGTAGTCGGAAACAAGACTACCCTGGGAGTTTACAAGTTAACACTAAAAGCCCCGGGGGTACTCCCCAAAAATTTGGGTGGGGGTGTGCGGCGCGCTTCTTGAAACCCTTACCCTTCAGAGCACAACCATTGGCGCCGCACATACCTACATTGTTTATATAAAGGAGTACCCCCCCCCCCCCCCACCCACTCACTGGCGCCGGATAAAGGTTTACTGCGAGGGACATGGAGTGACTAATTTACATATCTGTACCCGTATACTATATAAAAACGAATGTTAGAGTAAGCATCACGGCAAGTTTCCGAAGAAATGGATTGTAAGGATTGTTTCACCATTTTAGATTCTGCCAACACAAGTTTCCAAATTAAGTTAAACATGCCGGAAAGCTATGCACATTAAGTGGGAAAAACCTACATTAAATTTTTCTTCCCTATCGTACATGTGCCTCGAATTCTTTTTCAACATACCGTAGAATTCTAAAGTAACGAGAACCAATATTTTTATTTGTTTGCCTGATGGCCTGGCCTTTGAGTGAGACTGGTGCTGAAGTTGACCTCGTTTTGGCGCCTTTTCATATGTAAATATTGTTCTTATGCCAACTCTGTTTGTATCATCTCGAGCCTCACTTTCACGCAAAGGCCAGGATACTAAGCAAACTGCTGTAAGTGCCAAAATGCTTTGATTCTTGTTAAATGAATTAATGATTCAAAGAATTGCTTTGTCTTATTAAATCGTTTTTATCAACAATTGTTGGCTACAAACCTTGATAACATCACTTGTATATGGGACGACTGTGATGCTGTGATACTGTCCCGCCAAAAAAAAATATTGCTTAATACGTTATATTTTCATGTTATATCACCAAACGCCACGAAATTTACAACTTAACTTACATAAAAAGATTCTATAAAGCAAAACAGAAGCAGTAGTTTGGAGACAAAGTGTAGCTTTTGTAAAGATCTCTCTATAATTCTAAATCTATACACAGCTTTTCCGTAATTAACGTCTTCGGATTAAACTGAATCAAGTCCATGCGGTAAAGCACAATGTGTTATGAAAATAACCAGCAGCGTTCACTACGCAAATTATTTTCGCCTTAAACTCCTTGTAAGGGTAGACATCAAACAACCAACAAGATATGGTTGAATTCTCAAGCGCAGACTCCTAAGAAAAGTCAACAAGCGGAAAGTAAGCCCAAAAGATAACACACTCACCGCAAAAAAGCTGTTTGTTATCGAAATTCCTTGGTTTCTCTGCATAGTATCAAGGTTGGCTTTCCTTTTTGTACACACATTAAGCTATTTCGCTTCCTTACATCTTTTTAGACCAGGAGCAAAATCTCGTATTCGTTGAGGACTTGCCATCCGTCTTTTTTCCTGTCGGCAATCTTCATCAGTTTCTGGTGTTTGTGAATAAGATTCAGTTTCCTTTGGTAACCGGAAAATAACATCCCGGACAGAGCCAGTGATGCACTTAAATTGTTCCTGTTTTATAATATCCTATA